>JAVJIF010013540.1:0-119879 GCA_038442645.1 Agave tequilana | reverse complement strand
CTACCACCCATTTCATGTTCAAGTTTACTATGATTTTCACTATAAAGCATACATGAGCATGATCTCCCATCCAACCGCCCTTTGATGGTAGGGGTTTTCAAAAATAGGTTTACAAATATAGTATGTTTGAAAACTACCTACCAAAAGAAGAAGACCATAGCTAGTTTATGAATCAACTAGTACGAAATCCTTCAAGCAATGGACAAATCCAAAAGATATTTCATGAAACATGAAAATCACATGATCACTAAACACTCAAACCATATAGCACAATTTGTACTCATGAAAACTAAGTCATGAGAAAACATTTAAATAAGGTGAGTGTACAAGTATTGTGAGAAACATATCATCATGAAAATGGACAATCAGCTCAATATCGAAACATGAAATTCATTGTGAAATCACCATTGAAATCATCTTTAAAAAACATGAAATTCTCATAAATGTGAAATCACCTAGCAAACATGAAATTCATCCAAACGATTAAACTTCAAGGCATATGTATGTCATGTACAAATTAAGTATACATACATATCCTAAACACAATGAGTCCACAAAAGTATATGCATGAAGGCACGTGGCTCAGGATGTATATGTATAAATGATAGTTGGGACAAGATGGAACATATACATGAAGTTAAAACAAAACATGTAAAATGATGAATACAAGTCAAATGCAAGAATCATCAAAACTAGACTATACTAGTACAATCAAGTGAATACAAATGAGCGTTCAAGCACAAACATATATAAAGGTTTATTTGTAGCTCACTAGTTGTACAAGTATAAATCCTAGTCTTGATGAACGTATCATTCAAGCAAGTAGTCAAAACATGAAGCATAAAACGGGTCAACAATCAACATGATCATGATAATCAAAAACATGAATTATTTAACAAAAAGCATAGTCAACCATATGATTAGCATGACAAAGACATGTGCATTAGAATTATGATCAACATGATAGCTAAAACATAAAGAGAACACAAAATATGGGTCCATACTAAACATGGGTGTCTCAACAACTAATCAGGTAAAGCATAAGTCTAATAAACATGGCAAATGTCATACTAATCATGAAACAATAAAACATGATTCATTAAATATAAAACATCATATAATCATAAACATCCAAATGGTCATAATGCTATGCATGTGCATTAGATCTAGGGCATACATGTTAGTTCTAAACAGGTAGAACACAAAAATAAGATCCATATAAAACATGGTGCTCAAGTAACTAAACATGTATAACACTATTCTAATAAGCTGGCATAGGCTAAAAATGAATAACAAAACATGTTATGAATAGATGAACATGTAAAAGCATGCAAATAAAAATGGGAGTTAGAGAATGATACCAAAACCGATGAAGGTGCATCTCTAGTTCTTCAAACCAATGGTGGTCCTCTCCACAAATCCCCCTGAGAGTGAAGCATCCAAATGGTTCTCTTTTAGGCTTGAACGCATCCACCTCAAGGCAAATACTCTCACGTGATGCGAGAGCTCCCACCTACATCAAAGTCAAGGAGGTGGTTTTTGGTACCCACATTCTTTTGGGTCCATAGGGGTTAGTTTCTTTTTCTAACCCAAACAAGATTAGTTGCTAAATTTTCATGATAAAAACGATCATAACAAAATCTAGCAAGATGGCCTTTTCGGTCACAATGTGTACATGTGTACACATGGGCATACATGTTATGGTTGTGTCTGTGGAAAGCATGTGTATGCCGTGTAGATGTGCATGCAAAGTTGGACCTTGTTTCTTGTAAACCAAGGTTTCCAAACGTGTAGATTCAATGTGCATTGGCTCAAAGTGGAGCCCAACAATCAACACTCATCTTCAAAACTTTATATCTTTTTCATAGTGGAAGATAAAGTGGAGCATGCAATAGGTGTGCAAGTAGAAGAAAAAGCTATACTAGCATGGCACACATGAGAATCAATTTCAATTTCAAAGATTCATTTTTCTTTAAACCAAATCCATTCTTTTGTATTGAATCAATTTTATTTTTCAAAACAAGATTATCTTTAAAAGTAAAATCTAATTTTGAAGATAAAATCTCATTGTGCTTCACAACATCATCACAATCATTTTTGCTTTTTAAAACATCAATCTCATTAAGGCAAGGTCTAGTTGAGATCTTAGTGAGTCACATTCACTAGTGATCTCTTCCTTCTTTTTGCAAAACCAATTCAAAATAGAACACAAATCCTTTAATTCATTTTTCAAAACAAGGTTGTCTTCTTTCAAAAGATTGTGTTTTTTCCATAAAATTTCAAGCTTTTGAGCAAGTTCCAATTTAATGTTTGAACTTCAAAACAACCATGGCAATAGGAACTAGAGCTATCATCTAATTGAGTGTCCGATTGTACCTCAAGGGAGTTATTCCCTTGGACCATGAGCAATGCTCTTCGGACTTTTCTCTTTTGGATCTCCTCATCTTGTTGATAATCCTTGAAGCTCGGGAAGTCAATAAGCTCCAACTGCAAAAGCCGATCATACAATCAAAATCGGTAAAAGATGTTCATTGAGAGATGCTCTAAGTGCTCTAAGTGCTAATGCATTAGCCTTAATATGCTTGCTACTATTAGTGAATGTTCTTGAGTAGAGGCTTGATAAACTAGATAACCTAGAGATTTTAAATGCCTACTCATATTGGCCTTCCAAGTATCAAGTCTAAAATGGTCAAATATAGGAGGGCTATCCATGAGTGCAAACTAATGAGTGCAATGAAAATGCAAATGAAGATTAGCAAATCAAGATCTCACTCCTAGGTGGTTAAACCTAAATATCAGGAGCACTAGCTCTGATACCAATTGAAAAGTCACCTAGAGGGGGGGTGAATAGGTTATATGGCTAATCTGTGAACTAAATGCAGAATTTAAAAACTTATGCAAATTACACTCAGTGGTGATCAACAATGATTCACACACAACCAAGCCAAGCAAAAATGAATGCACAATATGTATAATTGCAAGGCACAAAGTAAAGAGAGAGTCAATGGATCAAGCGCAAACAACAAGATATGTTTCGAGGTTCGAGCCCCAGCTCTACATCCCCGCCTTCACCAGAAGGATTTTAAGTCTACTAGCTTGTCCACAAAGGACTCCCACAAAGGGAACCTCCACTGAGGATTTGGGCAATCACAATACAAGGAGTACCCAACTCCTCTCCTTACAAACACAACCTCCTCTTGAAGGCAAACTCCAAGCCAACAACAACTTCCTCCTGAGGCAAGCTCAACCCAATACAAAGATCACCTCACAACCTTGAGGATATAACCCATAGCAATCTTCCTCAACACAATGAGGGAAAGGCACAAAGCCAAGCTAAATAGGGTTTACAACTTAGTGTTTCAAACAACAACCACAAAACAATCTCTTTTCCCCACAAAAATCCTATAGAGAAGATAGTAATTTTTAGCTTAAGTGTGGAGAAACCAATGGATGAAAATCAAATCACAAAGAAAAATCCTTGGGAAACAATAGAAATCAAGATGGTGAAGTTCAATCAAAGCTTTTCCCAAAAACCCTCTTCTTTTGATTTTCCAAATCCTAGCAAAAAATCCAAATAGATTGTCAATATGAGTTCAAAAACTTCTTTTAATTGCAGCAAAAACAACCAGAGAGTATGGCAAATTCGCACAAAATCTTAGAGAAAAACTCTTGCAAAGGGGTATTATAGACAAATCTGAAACTAGCCGTTTGAAGCAGATTTCGCAAAAATAACCTGCCGGTCGACCGGGCCGGGTCGACCGCCCAACGGTCAATTTTTGACCATCGACAGCTGCCGGTCCGACCGCCCCGGTCGACCCAAACAAACAGAGAGCAACTGCTCTCAGTCGGTCGACCGGCACGGTCGACCGCTACAAGTGTAGCCAGCGTGCACGTATCCGTGCACGTCGGTCGACCCGGACGGGTCGACCGGCTATATGGTGCGGTCGACCGTTCCGGTCGACCGACCCAGCCTGGCAGACACTGTTCTGGTCAGCAAAAACATGAAATTTTTAATCCTAAAAATTTTCATTAAACTCTAAAAATCCACAAAAATATTTTTATCATTTTGGCATTGATATAAAAACATGTGGTAAAAATTTAGCTCAAATATCAATCAATAAGGACTATTTTTGTGTTTATAGAAATTTTGCCAAACCAAAAACTGTATTTTCTAAAACTTGGATCTTTGAGTAGAAAATACATTTTGTCTAAAACTCATCAAAATACAAAAAACATGATATTTAAACATTTTGAAACATGATGCATATGGATAGAAATCCAATATACATGAAACATATACATATCATAGTTTTTGTCCTTATTCCAAAATATGTTTTATTAGAAATACCAAAACATAAAACACATGAATAAGTAAGTCAAAACTAAGTTTGTCTAGGAAGTTGAAGCATGCATGTATATAGAACAAATCTAATATACATTAAACCTATAAACTTGTTTTGAATCTATTCATGAAACCAAGATCGGTTAAACCGAAAACCAAAACATGAAACGTGTGTGTTGTGAACTTGAGCATATCATACTATTCTAATCTTTACAATTAGGATCTAACCCAAACTAAACTATGGTACCGATGTCTTCTTGTAGAGCGCAATCTCCAAGCCGACTCGATCCAAAACTCCGTAATCCACCGAGCAAGTGCTATGTATGATCTTTGACGCTCGGGCTCTTGAATCACCATGTGGGTAGCTTCCAAATCATCTTGTTGAAGCTAATCACCAACTAATATCTTGATTAATGATCTGAAACTTAAACATCACAAGATAATTAGTACACATAACTACATGAGTTAATCATCATCAAAACTAGAGTGGAAGGCCTTTGGGCCAACAGTTGGTGTAGAAGAGTTGAACTCTTTCTCTGTCTTTCTTAGCTGGAAAATTCCCGACTTGAATTCTGACCTCCAAATTTCCTTCTTATTCAAAAGCAAGCTGAGTATTATAGAAGTTTCACGGGGGTTAAAACCGTCCCCTAAAAACCCTCTATAATGGGGGTTAACTCCCCTCATTACGCGGGCAGTAACTGACCCACCCGTACTGAGGGCAGTTATAAACTGAGACGTGGAGCTCTCTACAGTAGAAACGCGGGCTTCGAGTTCTGTGTTTAGCCATTGCAATGCTGTTGGATGCGAGCCTCGAACCTTGCTGAGACGTGGGCTTCGAGCCTCGCGTCTTTGCTTTGTAATGATATTGAGACGCGGGTTTCGAGTCCTGTGTCTTGGCTTTGCAATGATGTTGAGAAGCAGGTTTCAAGCCCTATGTCTTGGCATTGCGTCAATAATATTGAGATGCGGGTTTTGAGCCATGCGTCTTGGCATTGCGTCAATGATGTTGAGACGTGGGTATCGAGCCTTGCATCTTGGCATTGCGTCAATGACTTTATCAGCCTTGCGTCTGAAGTATGAACTCTGCTATCTGATGACTTGTCTTTAGTGATTTTAGACAGTCTATAGAACCCCTCTAAAGTTTTCAAAACTCCGCGGTTGACTAGGATGGGTTCGAAATACTTTAGACTTTCCTTTTAGCAGCAAGTTCTCAAGATTGGACTGTCAATCTTCTGAGATATTTTGAGCTCGATTTTGTCTGGATCTTGGTCTTTGTGAGTGTACTGTTAAACTCTTTGAAGTCACCAGAGATGATCGCCGTGAGTGTCTAGATACACAGTCTAGACCTCCTCGGTGCTTTGATCTGGTTGTTGGTGTACCGTTGAACCATAAAAAATAATCATCTGCTTTCGTCAGTGTACTGTTGAACTTGTGAAAGCAAAGACTGAATACAGATCTTGTAGACGCAAAGGTCATGTTGTCTTGGAGACGCGGACCTCGGCTGAAGTAGAAGCGCGGCTCTAATTTATTGCCGACGCGAACATCAAAGTGGAGACGTAGTTCTCGCTGGGAATAGAGGCGCAACTCTCTTATTTTGCCAAGATGCGAGGCATAGAATACTGAAGAGATGCGGTCTTCGAAGTGGAGACATAGCTCTTACTTTGTTAAAGTAATACAAACTTCAAGGTAGAGGCGTGGACCTCTTTTTTCTGGAGAGATGCGGCTCTGTTAAATGCGAGACTCGCGTTCTGGGTGAGTTGCCACGTGTCTGACGGAGCTTGAAGAGACGCAGTTCTCTTAAAACGCGAGGTCCACATTCTAGACGCATTTTTCACGCTTCTGATGATGATCGGTCTCGAGATAAGGGCCACGTATTTCGGTCGATTACTGTGTTTATAAAAAGAAAGCAGTCTTTCAAGAGTCATCATTAGACTCTTTTCTTCTTTGTTGAACTTGGCATCAAGAAATTTTAAGAACTTAAGAAAAGCTCCGAGCTTTTTCTTCCTTCTTTCATCTTCTACACATAATTCACGGTCGAAATGGCTCCAAAGACCAAACATTTGGCTTCATCCCTAAGCGCTATCACTCTAGAGGCTCAAATGGGTGGTTCCTCTACACAGTAGGCCCCTATTTCAGGTAATAAAACTATTCGAATTGGTTTTCACCATAAAGGAACTTGAAGAGTTATCTTAACTCTTAAATCTTTTCTGAGTTGAACCGCAAATGCGAGGCTCACGCCCGTGTTTGATTTTCAGATGCGGCTCTTGCACTAGTAGGCAAGACGTGGATTTAATGACCTCCGCATCTTCGCTTCATCAGCTTGAGTCTGTATCTGTTTGTTGAACGCGGGCTCATTGAGCCTTGTGTTTGATCCCAACACTTAGAGAATTCTTCTAAGTGGGGGAGTTCAAACGCAGACTTCATGTGAATCTTGCGTCTCTAAGATTTGACGCGGGTTTCACTGAATCTTGCGTCTGACTCCTATACTTAGAGAATTTTCTAAGTTATGATGTTTCAAATGCAGGTTTCACGTGAGCCTCGCGTTTTTGAGTTTAGACGCGGGTTTCACTGAGTCTCGCGTCTTACATATTATACGAGGTTTTGGGTGAACCTTGCGTCTAAGCTTCAATACTTAGACAATTTTTAGATTGCTAACTATTGTGTTGTCCCTTTTTACAGTGTGATACTCTTAGAATTCTCTGTCCAAAAAGTGTCATTTTAGACATGTGGGCGGTGCTGACCCGAACATAATTTTCATTCTCAGAGAGGGCTGATCCTGTGACCACTGGCAAATCAAGGGAAGAACGGAGCTGGATTAGTAATGCTAGTATGCTGACTCTCAGAAAATCATTTCTGATGGTTGATTCGAATCAGATTCTCGTGTTCTACTGAGAAAATCCCGACTTCTTCTATGGTGACTTGATCAACGAGGATAAGGCTGCTCTTTATGATGGGGATTACAAATGGCTTCGCCAGATTGATAATAGGAGTTTTTTTCCTCCCGAACATGGAGTGGATGTATCCTCTGGCTACCTACAACATATGTCCGTGTGTCGGACAATGGACAGGGAGTGGGTTAGGCCAATCTCCGGAGTTACCCTGGCAAGATAGGCGCCCGCGAAGCCTTCGCCGCGGCCATGGAGGGATGTGCTGGGGTTGCAGCCTGGCTTGGTCAGAGCTGAATACCCAACAGGAGAGACCCCCTAACTAGCAGCCACCTTCATCAAACAATTTTAGATGTGAGGGGCGAATTTCCTTCAGAAATTCGTGCCATCGGATATGTCTACTCCACCGATAAAACATGATAGGGCAGAATGGTGGGGTTATTCTGGCAGACCTTGAAGATCTTTTTTGCAGGTCAGACTGCACAGGGCTGTGAGGGCTATCTATTACGGCATTTCACAGAGCACCTAACATTTCTATGCTGTCCTGGAGCGGTATAATTCAGAGACCTGCATGTTCTTCACTCCCATCGGGGAAATGAGGCTCGCCTTCCATGAGATGTATGAAGTCCGGGGCTAATGATTGAAGATGCCCCTTACGAGAAATACGTTCCGTTAACAGAGGAGCTACACTTGCTCAAAAAGGGCGATCCTCTGGCGTATGAGACATATGGGAGGTGCTGTGTCACTTCCATATCTGTGGGCAGGTAACAGGATGGAGGAGTGGGGGGGTTAAATAGATGTCGTGGGTAAATCATTTGTTCCCCGGGGTGAATAAGACGGACCCAATGACCCGGTTAGCTCCCAGCACTGATGAATTTTTTTTCAAAGGATCAGTGCATCCACAAATTATACACCACAGAGCCTAATGAGGATACTTTCAAACAAAATACAGTTTTTGAGAGTTTTCACCATCAGGTCAGGATCCCGATATCTGACCGGGCTCTATATTGGAGGGCTTCCTCATGCTGTGGCTGAAGCGATGCGTGGTGCCGACGCTGCCACACGAGGTGATCGTTGCCGTTGTGGTGTATCCAGCTGTCTTGTATGCTCATGGGAAGTCCATTGCCCTCCTTTCAGTAATAGTGGCTGGGATCCAGAGTGGGTTATGTAAGTAAACCTAGAGGGGGTGAATAGGTGTATGGCTAATCTAATGACAAATTATGCAGAATTAAAACTAAATTATAACACACTTAGTGTAACCAAAGAGTGTAGCCAAATTTTCAGTGAGGGGCTCTGGACTATCTCCTCTAAATTCCTCTAAATAAGAGTTGAGGTGCTATGTAAAGCTCTTTTGGTTCAATGGCACACAATCAAACCAAGCATATATATATATGATATGAACAATGTGATGCAATGCAAGGCACAATATAAGAGAGAGTTTAGAGATAATAGATCAATCACAAACACCAAGATATGTTTCGAGGTTCGAGCCACTGCTCTACGTCCCCACCTTCACACAGAAGGATTTTCACTATATCGTCCACGCAAGACTTCCCACACAGGGAACCTCCACTGAGGATTTGGGCAAATACAACCGGAGTACACAACTCCTCTCTCCAACAAATACAACCTCTACAATAGAGGCAAGGCACAACACTAATCACCTCTCACTAGAGGGATGAGCACTTAGCCAAACAACAATCAAGCTCTCAATAGAGGGATGGGCAAAAAGCCAACACAATCACCTCTCACTAGAGGGACAAGACTCAAAGCCAAACAACAATCTCAATCACCTCTACACTTAGAGCGATTCCAACAACTTAACCACAACCTCCACAATCACCTCTACACAAGAGGGATACCACAAACTCAAAGTCAAGAGGTTTACAACACTTGGTGATCTCAAAGACCACAAACCATTTTTCTCATAAAATAAGATCCTAATAGATAGGATATATAGATAGCACAAGTGTGAGAAATCAAGGTGTTTGGAAATCAAAGCACAAAGAAAAATACTTGAGAAAACAATTAGAATAAGATAGAAATGAAGATCAAACCCAATATCCCAAATACTCTATTTTTCTTTGATTTTCTAACCTTGAAATAAAATAAAGATAAAATCTTTTAGCCCAAAACTCTTTTAAAACTTGCTGTTAAAACACTTAAGAAGATAGGAATTTTTGCTCTTGAAAAACTTGTATAAAACAGTCCAAGAGGGGGCTATTTATAAGCCCTCTCAAAAACTAGCCGTTTGGTCCAAATCAGCAGCTGAGTCTGCTGCCGGTCGACTGGCCAACGGTCATTTTTATGACCGTTGCAGCTTGCCAATCGACCGGCGGTCGACCGAGCCCAGGCTTTGACCTGTCAGTCGACCGCGCGGTTGATCGAGGTCTGGATACAGAGAGCATACTTCTCTACCGGTCGACCGCTCGGTCGACGGGGCCAGATCCAGAGAGCAGAGCTCTCTGGCGGTCGACCGGCCCTCCAGCCAAAGTTGGCGTGCACGTTTGTGTACGTCGGTCGACCGGACCGGTCGACCGACTTCTGTCTCAGTCGATCGTCCGGTCGACCGGCAGAAGGCCAGAACAAATATTATATAGGGATTAAAAAATTGACTTTTTACCTTCTAAAAAATCCCATAAAATATACATAAATTCCACAAAAATAAGTTGTCATAAGATCTTTGAAATACAAATATATGTGACTAAAATTCAACACATATTATAAATAGTTTGAACCATTTTTGTGATATTGAAATTTGGCTTAAATATAAAATCGGTATTTTTCCAAAAACCAAACTTTGACTTGGAAAACCGTTTTCTCCAAAACTCATATGGATACAAGAACAAGATATGGAAACTACTTTGAAGCATGTTGCATATGGATAGAATTCAATAGACATGTAATATATATATATCTATATTTTTGACTTGAAATCCAAAACCGGTTAAACCGAAAACCAAAAGACAAAACCAATAAACTTGAAACTTGTGTGTGTATGTGAACTTGAGCATATCAACACTATCTACCTTTACATAAGATCTAAACAATCTAAATTAAACACAAACTGAAGTCTTCTTGTCTCCAAGCCGACTCAATCCAAACGCGATCCAACGAGCTTGACTCCAACCGAGTGCTAGATGCGATCTTAACGCTCGAGCTCTTGAATCTATATGTGAAAGCTCCAAAGAACTTTTGTTGAAGCTAATCACTTACCAATATCTTGATCAAATATCTGAAATTAAATATTACAAGATTATTCGTAAACTATAACTATATGAGTTAATCATCATCAAACTAGAGTGAACGGCCTCTGGGCCAACAATCTCTTCCTTTTGATGATGACAAAACTCATGGAGTATATATGCATGGATTAAAGTTAAGCTTCATAAAAGCTCCCCCTTAACTCATGCATAGCAATAAACATAAAGATATACAATGAATGCTCATAACAAATATGCATAAATGAGGAAATAAATATAAGTAAATTCTCCAAATACTTCTCCCCTTTTTGCATAAACATAAAACGTATATGCATTGACACCAATTTAAAAATACCAATTCTTTTTCCCCTTTTTGTATAAAGTAAGGAAATGAATAAAACTTGCATAAATAAAACTCTAAGATACTTCTCCCCTTTTGTCAAATCATCCACAAAGGGGCATAAATAAAATCTTTTTCCCCTTTTTGTCAATTTAGCAACAAAAGGGGCATAAAAACAAATTGATCAATAAAAGGGCATAATAAACAGTAAAGTTATAAAACTCCAAAATACTTCTTTCCCTTTTCTCCTTTTTATTAAATCAAACAATAAAGTGATATATGCGATATACATTCATGAAGAGGAGAGACGTGAAGTTAACTCTCCCTGCATACATGTATTTATATGAAAAGAGATGACTAAACCCTAACCACATAGAGCATAATATACAATGTATAAAAGGAGATGTAAAGCTCCTACTACAGACGTGTAAGACATAGAGAAGAACGGCCAAGCTCCCCAATATGAGATACACTCAACTTAAATCTATATATAGAGAAGATGTTAAGCTTCCCTTGCATATAAGCAATACATATAAAAATATTTGATACTAATTTATGATACCAATAGAAAATAAACAAAAACTGTTTAAGATAAACAAATCTGATACCAATTGTAAGTAAGCAACATGTTTAAGATACCAAAGATACCAAATGAAAATATCTTTTAAGCTTTTGATACTAATAGAAAATGAAACATTATATGTTTTGATACCAATTGAAATATACATATTGTAGAATTTTGATACCAATTGTAAATACCAAGTGTAAGTACCAATTGTAAGTGCTAAGTTTTTGATACCAATTGTAAATCTTTTGTAATTTTATACGAATTGAAAGTAAAAACCAAAAAATTTTAAGGTAATTATAGCTTATTTCAATATGAATACCAATTTAAAATGAAACATGATACCAATTGAAAAACAAATCAACTTTTTGGATAAACAAATCATTTTGCAATAAAAATACCAAAATAGAGAATAACACCAATTAAGATTTTTGATACCAATATTGAAAAAGTTAACATATATCAATTAAAAATATTTTCAGGAGCGTGGAATACCAATTTAAAAGCAATATACCAAATGAATAATATCATTTGTCATCATAAACTGTGGGAGTAAGATACTAGTTGAAAATAAACTCGATTGAAAGATAAAGCATGAATTTTCTCCCCTTTATGAAATACCAATGAAAATAATGCATAAGCTTGTTAATATAAATGAAAAATAATTGACATTAAGGCGTAAATCAAGCTTAGCATAAATCTAATTTGTACTTAAAGATGTAAAGATATTGTAAGCACAATCAAATCATATACATATGTATGAAAAGGTACATACCAATCAAAATTGATACTATTTGAAGATTGAAGCATACATATATAGAAAACACATATGAGTATACAAAAATAATATCAATTGTGATACCAATTGAAAGTATGATAAGAATCAAGTGTATAACTCATACTACCTCCCTATTCATGCACATGTAAAAAAAAATTTCAATTTGAGCATACAAAGTATGGTTGCCCATCCATCCACCCTTAGATGGTAGGGTTTACAAAAATAGGATATGAAAATAATTTTAACATATATGAAAAGCTCTACCAAAATGAGGAGTAACGTAACTAGTTTTATGATAATCTAGAAAACTAATACGCAATCTTTCAAGTAAGGAATAAAACAAGAATATAACCATGAAACATAAGAATCACACAATCATCAATACTCAAATAGAAATAAAGCTCATATAATAACATGAAAACAAATCATGAGTAAACATTAAACATAGAGTGTAAAAGACATGTAATTAACTAAATCATGGAAATAGGCAATGAAGCTTAATTATGAAATTCCTTTGTAAAAACATGAAAATCATCAAAACTAGATAGGCTTCGAGGTATATGTATGTTTTGTCTAAACTAGAAGTATACATACATATCCAAACACAAATGAGTCCATAAAAGAATTTGCGTGAAGGGCAAATGACTCAATGGTATACATGTATATCTAAAGTTTTGACAAAATTGACATATACATGAAGCTAAACACATGATCATAAAAAATAATATGTTCGAAAAATAGGGAATACAAGTTGAAATGTATGAATCATCAAAACTAGGCTATACTAGTACATCTAATGGGTACAAATGAACAATTAAGCATAAATATATAATAATCAAATGTGGCTCATTAATTGTACAAGTATATATACCAGTTTTAATGAAAACTACATCTAAACATGTAATCAAAACATGAAGTACAAAATCATGAACAAAAACCAATATGATCATCAAGTAAATGTACATGTCTTAGACTAGGATATACAACATAGTTAAACTAAAGTGAGAGCACAAAAGTAATGATCCATATAAACATGGGTGTATCTCAAAGACTACATATGTATATTAATAGTCTAATTATCATGGCTTTTAACATAATGAGCATTAAAACATGACATGCTAAAAATTAATAATATGAAAGCATATAAACATAAATAGAAGTTAGAGATAGTTACCAAAATCATTAGGGCTAATTTCTAAATCTTCAAACCATGGTGATCCTCCCACCAAACTTCCTTGAAGGTGATGCATCCAAAGTAGTGTCCATCAAGCACAAAAGCATCCACCATCAAGGCACCAATGCCCTCACGTCAAGCGAGAGCCCACACCTACATCAAATAAAATAGGAGTGGCTTTGGTACCCATACTCTATTGGGTCCATGGGGGTTAGCACCTTTCCTAACCCAAACAAATCTATTTGTAAAATTTGAATCATTTAATTTATCATAACAAAATTTTGCAAGGTGGCCCTTACGTCCACAATGTGTACATGTGTACACATGTACATATATTGTGTCATGTGTGTGAGCATGAGAGGCATGTGTATGCCGTGTATGGTGTGCATGAACATGTGGTGCATGTTTCTTGCGAAACATGGATTCCAATTTCTTGTGATTCATAGCACATTGGCTCAAAGTGGAGCCCAAACAATCAACACTCTTCTTTAACATATTTATATCATTTTCAATGTTGGAAGAAGAAGTGGAGCATGAAATTGAAACACTAGAAGGTGAAGCAATATTAGCATGGCAAACATGTGAATCCATATCATTTTTCAAGGAAATATTTTCTTAGAAACTAAGTCCAATTCAATTGAAATTAAGGCAATTTTGTTTTCAATGTTTCATTCCCTTTTAAAGCAAATTCAAGTTTTGAAGATAGAACTTCATTTTTTTTCAAAACAATGTCACACTCGTTTTTATTTTTCAAAATTTCATTTTCTTTTAGGGCAAGGTCAAGTTGGGATTTCAATGTGTCTCTTTCATTTGAAATCTCATCCCTCTCTTGCAAAACTATATCAAGTTTTGAACACAAATCTTTATTTTCTTTATTTAATTTAAAAGATTTCTTTTTCAAAAGTTGGTATTTTTCTAAGAGGTTTTCACATATAATGGAAAACTCTTCATTTAAAGCTTCGGCATCCATGCCATCATAATCATCACTAGAAGAGCTACTACTGTCATCTAGTTGAGTGTCCGAGTTTATCTCAAGGGAGTCATTCCCTTGGACCATGTTGCAATGTTGGTCGGACTCATCTCTACTAGATTCCTCCTCCACATATTTCGTCGTTTGTAGCGCGGGAGAGGTCAAAGTGTTCCACACTGCCAAAGCGGAATCACAATGAGAAACCATAGACAAATATTCTTTATTTAATGCTTGCCTAAGTGCCTCAAAAGCTTGTGCATTGGCCTCTGTATGCTTGCTATTACCAAGATAAGATTTCTTGGTAGCGGTAAGGTAAACATGCATACCTAGGTTTTTAAGGTACATAGACATCCTAACTTTCCAAACATCAATGTTGGAATTATCATACATGAGAGGGGTCATGAAGTCCATGAGTGTAAAATAGATGTGTGCAAATGTAAATGTAGATTAGCAAACCAAGATCTCACGCCTAGGTGTTTAAACCTAATATCAGGAGCGTAGGCTCTGATACCAATTGTAAGTACACCTAGAGGGGGGTGAATAGGTGTACGACTAATCTAGTGACAAATTATGCGGAATTAAAACTAAATTGCAACACATTTAGTATAACCAAAGAGTATAGCCGAATTCCCGGTGAGGGGCTCTAGACTATCTCCTCTAAATTCCTCTAAATAAGAGTTGAGGTGCTATATAAAGCTCTCTTGGTTCAACACAAGTATGACACACAATCAAACCAAGCATATATATGATATGAACAATGTGATGCAATGCAAGGCACAATATAAGAGAGAGTTTAGAGATAGTGGATCAATCGCAAACACCAAGATATGTTTCGAGGTTCGAGCCACTGCTCTACGTCCCCGCCTTCACACAGAAGGATTTTCACTATATCGCCCACACAGGACTTCCCACACAGGGAACCTCCACTGAGGATTTGGGCAAATACAATCGGAGTACACAACTCCTCTCTCCAACAAATACAACCTCTACAATAAAGGCAAGGCACAACACTAATCACCTCTCACTAGAAGGATGTGCACTTAGCAAACAACAATCAAGCTCTCAATAGAGGGATAGGCACAAAGCCAACACAATCACCCCTCACTAGAGGGACAAGGCTCAAAGCCAAACAACAATTTCAATCACCTCTACACTTAGAGGGATTCCAATAACTCAATCACAACCTCCACAATCACCTCTACACAAGAGGGATACCCACAAACTTAAAATCAAAAGGTTTACAACACTTGGTGATCTCAAAGACCACAAACCAATTTTTCTCACAAAACAAGATCCTAATAGATAGGATAGATAGATAGCTCAAGTGTGAGAAATCAAGGTGTTTGGAAATCAAAGAACAAAGAAAAAATACTTGGGAAAATAACTAGAATAAGATAGAAATGAAGATCAAACCCAATATCCCAAATACTCTATTTTTCTTTGATTTTTCCAACCCTTGAAAACAAAATAAAGATAAAATCTTTTAGCCTAAAACTCTTTTAAAACTTGCTGTTAAAACACTTAAGAAGATAGAAATTTTTGCTCTTGAAAAACTTGTGTAAAACAGTCCTAGAGGGGGCTATTTATAAGCCCTCTAAAAAACTAGCCGTTTGGTCCAAATCAGCAGCTGAGTCTGCTGCCGGTCGACCGGCCGGTTGACCGGCCAACGGTCATTTTTATGACCATTGCAGCCTGCCGGTCGACCGGCCAGTCGACCAAGCCCAGGCTTTGACCTGTCGGTCGACCGCGCAGTCGACCGAGGTTTGGATACAGAGAGCAGACCTCTCTGCCGGTCGACTGGGGCCAGATCCAGAGAGCAGAGTTCTCTAGCGGTCGACAGGCCCTCCAGCCAAAGCTGGCGTGCATGTTTGTGCGACCGACTTCTGCCTCGGTCGACCGTCCGGTCGAGCGGCAGAAGGCCAGAACAAATATTATATAGGGATTAAAAAATTGACTTTTTACCTTCTAAAAAATCCCTTAAAATACACAAAAATTTCACAAAAATAAGTTCTCATAAGATCTTTGAAATACAAATATGTGTGACTAAAATTCAACGCATATTATAAATAGTTTGAACCATTTTTGTGATATTGAAATTTGGCTTAAATACAAAATCGGTATTTTTTTCAAAAACCAAACTTGACTTGGAAAATCGTTTTCTCCAAAACTTATATGGATACAAGAACAAGATAAAGAAACAACTTTAAAGCATGTTGCATATGGATAGAATCCAATATACATGTAATATATATATATATATATATTATATATATATATATATATGTTTTTGACTTGAAATCCAAAACCGGTTAAACCGAAAACCAAAAAACAAAACCAATAAACTTGAAATTTGTGTATGTATGTGAACTTGAGCATATCAACACTATCTACCTTTACATAAGATCTAAATAACCTAAACTAAACACAAACCGAAGTCTTCTTGTCTCCAAGCCGACTCGATCCAAACGCGATCCAACGAGCTTGACTCCAATTGAGTGCTAGATGCGATCTTGATGCTCGAGCTCTTGAATCTACATGTGTAAGCTCCAAAATACTTTTGTTGAAGCTAATCACCTACCAATATCTTGATCAAATATCTGAAATTAAATATCACAAGATTATTAGCAAAGTATAACTACATGAGTTAATCATCATCAAAACTAGAGTGAAGGGCCTCTGGGCCAACAATCTCCCCCTTTTTGATGATGACAAAACTCATGGAGTTATATATGCATGGATTAAAGTTAAGCTTCATAGGAGCTCCCCCTTAACTAATGCATAGCAATAAATATAAAGATATGCAATGAATGCTCAGCACAAATATGCATACTTACAATTTAAGATGCCAAAGATACCAATTGGACAGTTCTTCCCGAGATTCATGATGCATCTTACGAAGACAAATTTGCAGACCTTGTTAGCCTGGATGGATTCACCCGACTATCTTCTGGTATCTTCTAGTGGCTGATAAACATCCGGCCGGATACTTAGTTTTTCGATAAGGGAATTCCTGCACAGCTGAGCCTTATATGCCTTATCGGTTGGCAGGCTGTTTGGCTGCGACCAACTGTATATTGGTAACCCAGCCAGAACCTTCACTTATGTGGGATTTATTCGAAGGTGCTCGGGCATGGTATTACAGTATAGCAGGAGGGACTGGAGCTGTCTTTACCCTCCCTCACAAGACGCCCAACTCCTATGCCAGTCTTGATTTTTGTACGTGGTACTTCATGGTAAATAAGGTGCCCGGGTTTGGAATAATAACTTCATGCATAAAGGGCATCAAATCCATGTATAAAGCTAAGGTAGGGTCCAAGAATATCGGATGTGAGGGATGACCGAGTATCAAGAGGCCGAGAGGGAGGCGAAAAAAGGCCCGGAGAGAGACCAGCAGAGCAGGAGCAGCTCCGGGGTCAGAGTCTAGGGCAGGAGCGGCTGAGGAGCAACCCATTAGGAGGACTCGACTAGCTATGCCCAACCGCTCTCGAGCCTCTACTTCTCATTGCGAGCCCAGCCCAAAGAAGGCCAGAAAAGAATCTGAGGCAGTAGTTTCAGCCCAGATGTCTGAAATAATTCCTCCTAGTAGCAAGGAGCAGGAGGAGGAAGAAGAAGAGGAGGCAGTCCCGGCTCTTCGTCCCCGAGATTTACATAGCAGAGGCCTGCAATGTTGGCGGAGGGAGAGCCTGCAGGCCAATCTACCGTGCCGAAGGGGTTGGGTTGCACGATGATCTGAAGAAGTGGCGAAGATTGCTGAAGCTGAAATTCTATCTCAACCAGGAGTTCAATTCGGCCAGTAGCTTCTTTGGCTTTAGAAAGAGGGATGGAGGCACAACAACCGGGATCTCCCAGCATCTTGATGCCTACTTCCCGGGATGTAGAGCTCAGCCCTACCACCGGGGTTCTCAGTGGCAAAGCCCTAATTACTGAGGCCTCCTTGGTTCAGGTGTCATCTTCGTTGCCTGAAGAGCGACGACCAGCTACTATTCTGGAGATTAAGTTGACTTTGGCGATGAACCCACTCTTCCTGACACCAGCAAGTTTCGCATATCTCAGAGGAAGAGATGCAGGTGTATGTTCCTGCTATGATTTCACCATCGGGAGAGGTCACCACCACCGAGGGTATTTCTTCTATCTTCCTTAATTATTTTCCCATTGAGTTGGGTAGATGTTTTAACACTTTATTTGGATCTCTTCTACAGGAGTGGCTAGCGGTGTTGAGGCTGCGACTTTCTCCCATATTGAGGAGATGATCAAAGAGCAGGCCCAACTGGAAGGCCTTGAAGTTCTTGCTACTGGGATGATTTTTGAGGGTATAACCACTGTGACCGAAGAACCCTCATCCCAGAGCAGCCTGCCAAAAGATTTACCATCTTTGGATCCTCAGCTTGGTAAGAGGACAAGGATTCTCCATATACTTCTATTCTCATCATTATTGCTAACATCAATGTTATGATTACAGAGAGTACTGGGCTGGCTCAAGTGGAGGAGCCTATGGCAAGCACTGGCGCAGACGACAGCGCATTTCAAACTTCCACCGTTGAACCTGAAATCACCTAGAGGGGGGTGAATAGGTGATAATGCTAATCTAGTTGACTTAATGCGGAATTTAAAAACTAATTGCAATTACACTAAATGCAACCAACAAGTGATGCACACACAATCAAGCCAAGCATATAAGTATGAATGATCAATGTGAAATGATGCAAGGCACAAAGTAGAGAGAGAGAGAGAGAGAGAGAGAGAGAGAGAGAGAGTCAAGGGATCAAGCGCAAACAACAAGATATGTTTCAAGGTTCGAACACCCAGCTCTACATCCCCGCCTTCACACAGAAGGATTTCAACTCCACTAGTTTGTCCACAAAGGACTCCCACAAAGAAAACCTCCACCGAGGATTTGGGGCAATAACAATTACAAGGAGTACCCAACTCCTCTCCTTACAAACACAACCTCCTCCTTGAGGCACAACTCCAAGCCAACAAACAATCACCTCACAACTTGAGGGATTAGCACAAAGCAACACAAGGATCACCTCACAACTTGAGGGATACATCCCACTTGCACAACCTCCTCAACACAATGAGGGAAAGGCACAAAGCCAAGCAAATGAAGGGTTTACAACTTGGTGGTCTAACAAACAACCACAGACAATTTCTTTCCCACACAAGGATCCTATAGAATGAGATAGTAGATGTAGCTCAAGTGTGAAGAAAACCAAAGGAATGGGAATCAAAATCTCAAAGAAAATCCTTGGGAAAAACTAGAAACCAAGATGAAGAAGTTCAATCAAACACTTTTCCCAAAAACCTTTTCTTTGATTTTTCAAACCTAGCAAAAACAGCAAATAGATTGTTCAATTAAAGCCCAAAAACTTCTTTTGATTGCTGTGAAAATACTAGAGAAAGCTCAGAAAATTCGTCCAAAAATTCTTAGAGAAAACTGGCCATTAATGGAGTATTTATAGCCCCTAGAAAAATATAGCCGTTGGCAGCAAATTCTGTCAAAAATGAACCACCGGTCGACCGGTCGGTCGACCGGCCAACGGTCACATTTGACCGCTGACAGCTACCGGTTGACCGCCCGGTCGACCGGACCCAGATACAGAGAGCAACGACTCTCTGTCCGGTCGACCGCTCGGTCGACCGGGGGCAACCCGAGAGCAACCTGCTCTCAGTCGGTCGACCGTGCGGTCGACCGGCTTATGGGTAAGCCAGCGTGCACGTATCCATGCACGTCGATCCACCGTTACGGTCGACCGGCTACTTGGTACGGTCGACCGTCCGGTCGACCGACCTAGCCTGGCAGCAGTAGTTCAGGTCTGAAAAACATGTAATTTTTAATCCTAAAAATTCACTTAAATCTTCTAAAATTACACAAAAATAGTTTTATCATTTACATTGAAATAAAAACTTGTGTTAAAAATTTCAACACAAATTTCAAACAATATGGACCATTTTTGTGTTAAAGAAATTTTGCCAAAAACTAAAAACCATATTTTCTAAAACTTGGATTTTTGAATAGAAAACACGTTTTGTCCAAAACTCATCCAAATACAAAAACATGATATTAAACAACATTGAAGCATGTTGTATATGGATAGAAATCCAATATACAAGAAACATATATATATATATATATATCCATGTTTTTGACTTTAATTCCAAAAATATGTTTTGTTAGAAATACCAAAACATAAAACACATGAAATAGACTATCAAGCTAAGTTTGTTTAAATAGTTGAAGCATGCATGTATGTATAACAAATCTGATATACATTAAACCATGTAAACTTGTTTTGATATAATATCTATTCATGCAAACCAAGATCGGTTAAACCAAAAACCGAAAAGCAAAACATGAAACGTGTGTGTTGTGAACTTGAGCATATCATACTATTCTAATCTTTACAATTTGGATCTAAACACAAAACTAAACTATGGTACCGATGTCTTCTTGTAGAGCGCAATCTCCAAGCCGACTCAATCCAAAACTCCTTGATCCACCGAGCAAGTGCTATATATGATCTTTGACGCTCGGGCTCTTGAATCAGCATGTGAAAGCTTCCAAACCATCTTGTTGAAGCTAATCACCTACTAATATCTTGATTAATGATCTGAAACTAAAATCACAAGATTATTAGTACACATAACTACATGAGTTAATCATCATCAAAACTAGAGTGGAAGGCCTCTGGGCCAACAATCTCCCCCTTTTTGATGATGACAAAACTCATGGAGTTATATATGCATGGATTAAAGTTAAGCTTCAAAGAAGCTCCCCCTTAACTCATGCATAACAAAAACAATAGATATATTCAATGAATATTCATAAACATGTATGCATCAACATGCATAAAACACATAAATTTCTAAAACATGTTCTTGAAACCAATTAAATAAAACAAATACATATTTAAAACAAAACTAATGATACCAACAATAAACATGTTCTTTAAGTAATGTTCTTTATACCAAATTTGAACTTAATAAAAACAAAACATAAAACATGCATACAAAACATGCATATAAACTACAAATTCTTCTCCCCCTTTTGTCAATCATCAACAAAGGGGTTAAAGACAAAACAATAAAAACATATTCTTCTCCCCTTTTTGTTCAAAACAAGGAATCAATAAAGGGATGAAATAAAACAAAACAAAATGTTCTCCCCCTTTTTGTTTAAAACAAAAATAATGTCAATAAGGGGTCAAATCAAATATGATACCAATTAAAAATATGTCAATGAAATGCATATTGATACCAATTGAAATTAAACATTGTAAATTTTGAAGTCTTAAACAAAAATCTTGATACCAATTGATAAGTAAACAAATAACATACTAATTGTAAATAAACAATCTTGATACCAAATTGAAATTATTATTCTTTTAAAAGCAAAAGATACCAAATTGAAATTCAATATTTTCTATCATAAAGCAAGGGAGTGGAATACAAAACAAATTGAAAGATAAAATATAAGATTTTCTCCCCCTTTATGAAATACCAACTAAAACTATGACAAAGCTTGTATATTAAGATACCAATTGATAACTAAATCAATTGAAACAAAGTTGAAACTCAAGCTTTAGCATAAACAGGATTTGTGCTTGACAATATAGGAATATAGGAAGCACAAATAAAACACATATATGTATGAAAAATGAATACCAATCGAAATTGATATTATTTGAAAAGAAAGCATACATACATACAAATATATGAGTATACAAGAAATGTCAATATTGATACCAATTGAAAGAATTCAATGATACCAATTGAAACAACAATAATATCAAATGTATATCTCATATTACCTATCCTCCCAATCATGGTTCAAGATTTAAATGATTTTCATTTTAAAGCAAACATGAACATGATCTCCCATCCAACCACCCTTAGAAGGTAGGGTTTTCAAAAATAGGTTTGAAAATATAGAATGTTTGAAAAACTCTACCAATTGAAGAATACGAACTAGTTAATTGAAAAATTAGTAAACTAGTACGAAATCCTTCAAGTAAGGAATAAAACAAAATGTTTTTCATGAAACACATGTAAATCACATGGCACTAAACACTCAAAGTCTATAAAGCCCATATCATACTCATGAAAACACAATCATGAGAAACATAATAAAGTGAGTGAACAAGCGTAATGTGAAACATATCAACATGAAAATATTCAATTAAGCTCAATTAAATTCTTATAAACATGAAACATGAAAATCTAAACTTTTCATTAAAATCAAATCATACTTCAAGGCATATGTATGTTTTGACAAAACAAAAGTATACATACATATCCCTAAACACAATTGAGTCCAAATATAAAGATTTGCATGAAAAGCAAAAGACTCAAGGGGTATACATGTATATCTTAAAGTTTGGCAAAATAGACATATACATGAAGTGAAAACATAATATCATAAAACATGTCTAAAATGGGGAATACAAGTTAGAATGCATGAATCATCAAAACTAGACTATACTAGCACATCTAATGGGTACAAATAGGCATCCAAGCACAAACATATATAAAGATTTATTTGTAGCCCACTACATGTACAAGTATGAATCCTAGTTTTAACGAAAACTAACATCTAAACAAGTAATCAAATCATGTAGCATAAAATGGGAGATAAATCAATATGATAAACATAAAAACGATCATAATGTAAATCCACATGCTATTAGAATTATTATGCATATCATGGTATATAACATCTTAATTAAAACATTAAGCATTGAAGAAAATCATAAACATCCATATGATCATTATGAATATGCATGTGCATTAGATATAGGACATACATATTAGTTAAAAACAAAGTGAGAACACTTAAATATAGATCCATATAAAACATGGGTGTCTCAAGTAACTAAACATGTATAACACTAATCTAATCAACATGGCATAAGCATAATGAACTATAAAACAAGACATGCTATAAAATGATGAACATGAAAATCATGTAAATAAAAACGGGAGTTAGAGATTGATACCAAAACCGATGAAGGCACCTCTCTATTTCTCCAAACCAATGGTGGTCCTCTCCACCAAACTCCCCTTGAAAGTGATGCATCCAAATTATTTTCTTTAAGCACGGAACGCATCCACTTCAAGGCACCAACACTCTCACGTTATGCGAGAGCCCACACCTACATCAAAATCAAAGGGGTGGTCTTTGGTACCCATTTTCTTTTGGGTCCATAGGGGTTAGTAACTTTCCTAACCAAACAAGATTACATGCTAAATTTTCATCATGTAAACGATCATAGCAAAATCTAGCAAGATGGCGTTTTCGACCACAATGTGTACATGTGTACACATGAGCATACATGTGATGGTGGTGACCGTGGGAAGCATGTGTATGCCGTGGAGGGTGTGCATGCAAAGATGGAACTTGTTTCTTACGAACCAAGGTTTCCAAGCGTGTATGATCCAAAGCACATTGGCTCAAAGTGGAGCCCAAACAATCAACACTTTTCTTCAAAACATTTATGTCATTTTCAATACTAGAAGATAAAGTGAAGCATGCAAAAGATGTGCTAGGTGAAGCTACACTAGCATGGCAAACATGAGAATCTATATCAATTTTTAAAGATTCATTTTTCTTTAAAACTAAATCCAATTCTTTTGTGATGAAATCAATTTCATTTTTCAAAGTAAGGTTATCTTTTAAAACAAAATCCAATTTAGAAGATAAAACCTCATTGTTTTTCACAACATCATCACAATCATTTTGTTTTTCAAAACATCAATCTCTTTTAGGGCAAGGTCTAGTTGAGATCTTAGTGAGTCACGTTCACTAGTAATCTCTTCCTTCTCTTGCAAAATGGATTCAAAAGTTGAGCACAAATCCTTCATTTCTTTTTTTAAATTAAGGTTCTTCTTTTTTAAAATTCATGTTTTTCTAAGAATTTTTCAAGCTTTGTGGCAAGTTCTACATTTAAATTTTGAACTTCTAAACATCCATAGCGATATGAACTAGAGCTATCATCTAGTTGAGAATCCGATTGTACCTCAAGGGAGTCTTTCCTTGGACCATGAGGCAATGCTTATCGGACTTGTCTCTCCTAGATCTCCTCAACTTGTTGATAATCCTTGGAAGCTCGGGAGAAGTCAATATGCTCCAAACTGCAAAAGCCGAATCATAATGATCAAACACATGTAGAAGATCTTCATTAAGAGATGCTCTAAGTGTCTTAAGTGCTAATGCATTTCCTTTTTATGCTTGCTACTATTTGGGTAGGATTCTTGAGTAGAGGCTTGATAAACTAGATGTCCTAGGCTTTTTAAATGACTACTCATCTTGGCCTTCCAAAAATCATGTCTAGAAAAATCAAACATAGGAGGGCTATCCATGAGTGCAACTATATGTGTGCAAATGAAAATGCAAATGTAGACTAGCAAACCAAGATCTCACTCCTAGGTGGTTAAACCTAAATATCAGGAGCATAGGCTCTAATACCAATTGAAATCACCTAGAGGGGGGGTGAATAGGTGATAATGCTAATCTAGTTGACTTAATGCGGAATTTAAAAACTAATTGCAATTACACTAAATGCAACCAACAAGTGATGCACACACAACCAAGCCAAGCATATAAGTATGAATGATCAATGTGAAATGATGCAAGGCATAAAGTAAAGAGAGAGAGAGATAGAGAGAGAGAGATAGAGTAAGAGTCAAGGGATCAAGCGCAAACAATAAGATATGTTTCGAGGTTCGATCACCCAGCTCTACATCCCCGCCTTCACACAGAAGGATTTCAACTCCACTAGCTTGTCCACAAAGGACTCCCACAAAGGGAACCTCCGCCGAGGATTTGGGGCAATAACAATTACAAGGAGTACCCAACTCCTCTCCTTACAAACACAACCTCCTCCTTGAGGCACAACTCCAAGCCAACAAACAATCACCTCACAACTTGAGGGATTAGCACAAAGCAACACAAGGATCACCTCACAACTTGAGAAATACAACCCACTTGCACAACCTCCTCAACACAATGAGGAAAAGGCACAAAGCCAAGCAAATGAAGGGTTTACAACTTGGTGGTCTAACAAACAACCACAAACAATTTCTTTCCCACACAAGGATCCTATAGAATGAGATAGTAGATGTAGCTCAAGTGTGAAGAAACCAAAGGAATGGGAATCAAAATCTCAAAGAAAATCCTTAGGAAAAACTAGAAACCAAGATGAAGAAGTTCAATCAAACACTTTTCCCAAAACACCTTTTCTTTGATTTTCCAAACCCTAGGAAAAACACCAAATAGATTGTTCAATTAAAGCCCCAAAACTTCTTTTGATTGCTGTGAAAATACTAGAGAAAGCTCAGAAAATTCGTCCAAAAATTCTTAGAGAAAACTGGCCATTAATGGGGTATTTATAGCCCTAGAAAAATATAGCCGTTGGCAGCAAATTCTGCCAAAAATGAACTACCGGTCGGTCGACCGGCAAACGGTCACATTTGACCACTGGCAGCTACCGGTCGACCGGACCCAGATACAAAGAGCAACGGCTCTCTGTCCGGTCGACCGCTCGGTCGACCGGGGGCAACCCGAGAGCAACCTGCTCTCAGTCGGTCGACCGTGCGATCGACCGGCTTATGGGTAAGCCAGCGTGCACGTATCCGTGCACGTCGGTCGACCGTTACGGTCGACCGGCTACTTGGTACGGTCGACCGTCCGGTCGACCGACCTAGCCTGGCAGCAGTAGTTCAGGTCAAAAAACATGTAATTTTTAATCCTAAAAATTCACTTAAAATCTTCTAAAATTACAAAAAAATAGTTTTATCATTTTACATTGAAATAAAAACTTGTGTTAAAAATTTCAACACAAATTTCAAACAATATGGACCATTTTTGTGTTAAAAAAATTTGCCAAAACCTAAAAACCATATTTTCTAAAACTTGAATTTTTAATAGAAAACACGTTTTGTCCAAAACTCATCCAAATACAAAAACATGATATTAAACAACATTGAAGCATGTTGTATATGGATAGAAATCCAATATACAAGAAACATATGTATATCCATGTTTTTGACTTTAATTCCAAAAATATGTTTTGTTAGAAATACCAAAACATAAAACACATGAAATAGACTATCAAGCTAAGTTTGTTTAAATAGTTGAAGCATGCATGTATATAGAACAAATCTAATATACATTAAATCATGTAAACTTGTTTTGATATAATATCTATTCATGCAAACCAAGATCGGTTAAACCAAAAAACCGAAAACCAAAACATGAAACGTGTGTGTTGTGAACTTGAGCATATCATACTATTCTAATCTTTACAATTTGGATCTAAACACAAAACTAAACTATGGTACCGATGTCTTCTTGTAGAGCGCAATCTCCAAGCCGACTCGATCCAAAACTCCTTGATCCACCGAGCAAGTGCTATATATGATCTTTGACGCTCGGGCTCTTGAATCAGCATGTGAAAGCTTCTAAACCATCTTGTTGAAGCTAATCACCTACTAATATTTTGATTAATGATCTGAAACTAAAATCACAAGATTATTAGTACACATAACTACATGAGTTAATCATCATCAAAACTAGAGTGGAAGGCCTCTGGGCCAACAGAATCGGGTACTGTGGACTTTGTCGCTACACTTGTTGCTTCGGAGGCTACTACAATAACGGTCCCGGAGGTGGCGGCCATAACCTCAGTGTTGATGGAATCTGCCGCTGGCCTTGTTTCTGCATCTAGTGAGTTGGCTCCCGCCTCTATGGATATTATATGCACCACTATAGAAAGGGGATCCGGGAGTGCATTAACAGAGCTAGCTCCAGCTATGGACATCATGGAAGAATTGGCGCATCAGATGGTACAATAATTCTTCACCTCCATGAGGTCCTGCATCGAACTGGTTCTCTCCGGGAAAAGTTACTTCGAGTTTGTTCGGATACTTTTTGAAAACCAGAATGAGAACATCCGTCATACTGGAAGCTCAGAGCAAGCTAGGGCATATCTGACGCTAGTCAAACAGCTGGGGATATGCTTAAAGGAACTAATGACCTTGGAGAAGACTAGTCCAGCGGATGAGGCTAGACTGATGCTGAATAAGCTCCTCACTGCTCAGAAATATGAGAAGAAAGAGATGGAGGAGTAGATGGCTGAAGAGGCCCGTCACCTCCATGATTTTCAAGCCAGCTACCAAAAATTGGTTGATGACTTCAGGGAATCCGAGGTCGTCACCAAGAATGCAGACCAAGTCATAACCGCTGCTCGGGTAGCTATTGCCAAGGCACAAGCATTGATCCAAGTAAATGAGCAGAAGCTTGCAGCTGCCAGGAAAAGGCTGGAAGAACTGGAAGCGGCCAAGAAGCGGATCCAAGAAGATCTTGCTGCTCGTTCTTCTAAGTTGAAATCTCTTCAAGCACAATTAGCTACGAGAAATTCATATTGGAGGAAGAATTGAAAGTTCAAGCTTGGGGAGAAGTTAAGAAGGCACGCCAGCGCGAGATGCAGCGCCTCCGAGATCGGATTTATTCTTTGGCTAAGCGGAATTAACCCTCCTCTTTTAGTATTTTCTCTCCTTTTTTTTTGTAATACTCCATTTGTCAAATAAGAGAGTGTATGTATCACTTTATAATTTTGATATAAATAATAAAAGTTATCAAATTTGTTTCGTCATTATTCCTTCTTTTTATTTGAGAATCAGATGGACTCTTTATTGAGTGGGAGAACACAGCTCTCACAGACGCGGTCCTTGACCATTGTGGAGACATAGTCTTTAGCCACTTGCTGAGACGCAGCTATGAGTGGCAGAGTAGAAACTCACGAAGCACTGAGTTTTTTGGTGAGGCGCAGCCCTGAATTGTAGGGGAGACGCGACTCTGATTTGTTGAGAGACGCGGCTCTGAATTGTCTAGAAGACGCGGCTCTGGATTATTGAGAGATGCAGCTCTGATTTGTTAAGAGTACGGGGCTCTGATTTGTTAAGAGATGCGGGCCTGCGCTCTTCAATTTGTTGGAGGGGACACAGCCCTCTGGTAGTGAAAGGATGCGGACTCAAGACGCGGCCTTGAATTGTTAAGGACACTGTCCATCTTTCGTTGAGAGAACGCAACCTTCAGTTTGTGAAGGGATGCGGACTTCAAAACGCGGCCCTCGAAGCATCGCATGCAGTTTACAGAGACGTGAAGATCTCTCTGGGTCTTTCAATGCAAAGTTGGTATTGACAGTTAGGGACGCGTGTCGTTGGGATTTCCTGGAGCAAAAATCCACGTGTCTCACCCAGACTGGATTTGATATTCGCGTAGCGAATTAAGGTTATTAATTGGCCTTTAAGAACAGCTTTGATTCTTATACTGTTAATTAATGGCCATTAGCGAGCCTATAAATAGGTCATGAGCCTCTTAACAACCATTCATCTTGACTGTTTCTTTTGCGGGCATGTGCTCTAAAGAACTTGTTGAGTTCTTAGTCCATCTTCATCTCTGGGCATGTATCCTGAAGAACTTTCAGAGTTCTTAAAAGAACCCAAAGTTTTAATGCTTTCTTGCAATATTCTTCAAAGATAGTCACTGTTTAGTGATTTTAAAATCAAAAAGCATCCCTTTAGATGCTTTCATGGCCGTGTCTTAACGGATGATGTCAACCTTTGGAGAATTTTTCTTCAGCTAGGAAATGGCCTTTGCCATAATAAGGCTCTGTTCCTTGAAGCTCTGTCATCACCAGTTACGAAGAGACTTTGTCATTTGATCTCTTTCCCAAAATCTTTGAAAAAATCTCTTTCTTGAAGTTTAGACGGTTGACTTAAGATCCATGCGTTCATGCTCTGCAAACATGATCATCGCGTTAATTGATGAAACACGAGCTTGTTGACTTCTATGTCTCAAGTTCTTCTGACGCGAATATGGTGAGTTCCGCGTTTTGAGGTTTGAAATGCGGGTTTTGTATACGCGACTCGCGTTTGGAGTTCATGACTTGAAAATTTTTAGTCTGCGCAAGTATGGAAAACTCAGCGTCTTGAAACCTTAGACGCTCTTTTAAAATCTTAGACGCGAGTGTGGCGAACTCTGCTTTTTGAAGTCTTTGACACGGATTCATATTGTCTGCATCTGAAGTAACTTTGATATATGCCTCGCGTCTCAACTATCAGACGCGAGTCTAATATCGGCTTGCATTCGGATCCATATTTTCATCTATACGTCCGTGAGATTCACGTCTGGAGTTTATAACTTCAGATCCGCGTTTGTTTTCCTGGCTTCATGTTTTCTGTCTTTACAGAACTTTAAACCTGATTTTTTTTTACAGGTCTTGGTCATATCGATGATGCTAGTTCCAGTGTCTTTGCCGCGTCCATTGGAGGATACATGAAATGGCTAGCTTGTTCGATTGGCGACCACTTGAGAAGTCAGAACTTCTGTTCGAGGGCGAGAAAGATCCATACGGTTGTCGATACATATCAAGACATCATTGGACATGATGTACCAGTAATGTCTCGGATCCTCCTGATCATGATGAGCATGACGCATTTAAAGGTCACAGAAAAGAGGACGTCACCAGTAAGGTCTCGGATCCTCTCTTCATCAATCTTATTCAAAGAAGTGACAGCAAATGAAAATTTCATGCTCATTAAATGACTTTCTGGTGGCAGAGCTTCCCATTAAGCGAAGGATTACGGCCTTTTGAAGACCCTCGCTCTAGTTGGTCGGGTGGAATCTGAATGTTTCCTTGCATTTCGGACTCGAGAAACACCATTATTCTCAAGAGGAGAGGAAGTTGATCTGCTATTCCTGGCTACAGTCAAGAGGACAAGTTTTGTATATCTTCAATGTTTTAAGGAGTGAGTGCAATCTTTCGCTGAGCAAGAGAGACTTCTTTGTACTTCTTTGTTGTAACACTCAATCTTATTGTATAAGAGAGCATTTTATATCACTTTCATATTTTTGAATAGCAATAAAATTGACACTTTTTCCTGCCTTCTTATTTGTCTTGATTTCCCTTTTTGCATTGAAATCAGACAAGTAAAAGTGATTATCTTTGATTTACTAGAGGTGTAATATTTAACTTAGCAACTCAAAGTAGAGAAATTCCATTTAAGAAATTTAAGGTTACTGTCAGAGGTGTGATGTTAACTTGATAGGAGTGGAATAGCTTATGTGGACTTGCCATTCTATGGATGAGGGTGACAAGAGAAGTTTTCACTCCGTGAAAGATTGTGACTGAGTCTTCATCAGAGGTTTAGTATTAACGTATTTAAGACCCGGTTGGGGATTGATGAGAACACTGTTAATGGTTTGATATTAACCTAACAATGATTTTAAGTGGACTTGTCATTCTATTGACGAGAATAACAATTAAAACTAGCCCCATCGGGGATCTAAGTATTTCTTTACTATCAGAGGTGTGATATTAATTTAACAAATTGGATTGAATCTTATTAGTGGTGTGGTATTTAACTTGACAAGGATGTAAGATAGAGGTGTGATGTTAACTTAGCTTTACATGAATTCAGTTTCGTTTGGGAAAAACTGAAAATACCACTGTAATAGGTGTAATGTTGAACTTAACAGTAGAATAATGCTAGAGGTGTAATTTTGAACTTACTATTAGTCATCTTGACTTCGATACGGAAGTTCGAGGGAACGTCATTGTCATAGATATATTGTTGAACTTAACAATGAACCGGATGCTAGAGGTGTGATGTTAACTCAGCATCGCTCGTCTCAGCTTCAATATGAAAGCCTGAGAAAAGTGACTATCAGAGGTTTACTATTAAGCTTGGCAGCAACTTGATCACTGTTAAAGGTGTGATATTAAACTTAACAGTAATTTGCCAGAGATTTAGTGTTAACATGACAACAAGAGTTGATTTGTGATATAAGAAATTTTAAGGACCTACCATTCTATTGAGGAGAATTGATAAGTGAAGTTTGGAATGTCAGAGGTGTAGTGTTAACTTGACAATTTTGAAAACTTGTGACTCCATGTAAGAGAGTTGACAAGTGTCCGTACTCGCTGGAGAGTATTGGAACCTTTCAATGCTAGAGGCATAGTGATAACTTTGCAGTGATTGAGCTTGTGGACCTACTACTCCATGGGAGGGAATTGGTAGGGGACTTTGGTGGAAAATAAAATAAATTTTCAGAGGTGTAATATTAACGTGACAAACATTGATTTTCTAGGGCATGAGAGGTTTGCAATTAGAAGTGTAATGTTAACACAACAGCAGAGAGATTTTGAGTGGGTATTTAGTGAAATTTTGTTGTCAGAGGTTTGATGCTAACTTGACTGACTCCACTGGGGATCGACGAAAATGGCTTGTTCGAGGTTTACTGTTAACATGACAAATCTATGCTTATTTCACAGGAAAAAATGGGTACAAGTATTTTTTGTGGTTCTACCATTCCATGAGAGGGAATTGGTAAGAGATTTTGGAGGAGGGGACGGGACCAAGACCTTTAGGATTTTTAGCAAACCCTCAGTTATCAATGAATTTGGTATGCCTTTACTAACTACTGTTTGAGTTGGACTAGCTATGCTATTTTTTCCAGCATGATGAGTTATCGAGAACTTATGTTGGACATAAAAGCTAATATTTTCCTCTACCTTAGCCTTCAGAAGCGTTGGATGTTCATAGATGAACTAGAGAAGAGTAACAAGGCTAAAATTTGATATTTTGCCTTTGTCCGTTCTTCAATGTTTACATCATGCATCATGATGTCAATAATACTCAGTTGGTTTGGCGTCGATCGACCGTGATGTGATTTGTTAAAGGAAAAAGCTCTTCTTTGGCACTCTTTCAAACATTATAGATCTCAAAGTTTGATCAGAGGTGTAGTGTTAACTTGATCATAAGAAGAGTGACAAGGCTAAAACTGAAGTGTCACACTTTATTTTTTTCTTTGATGTTTACATCATGTATCATGATGTAACCAGTGTTCGGTCGGCTCGGCAATGATCAACCGTAATATGATCCATTGAAGAAAGAAAGAAGCTATTTTTGGCGCTCTTCCAAACATCTTGGATTTGAAAGTTTTGATCAGGGGTGTAATATTAACCTGATCATGAGAAGAATCCACTTAAGGATAGTACTTCTTCAAGAATCTACCATTGATCAGCATCATGAGCGTATCGCCATCTGGAGTTATGAGGCGGTATGCTCCATTTGAGTAGACTGACTCTACTATAAATGGTCCTTCTCATTTAGGCTGAAATTTCCCTTTGGTCTTATGCATCATCACCATGGGTCTTCTAACAGCTAAGACACGGTTATCTTTCTTGAAAGTCCGCTCCTTGATTTTCTTGTTAAAGGCTCTGGTAATTCGAGCTTGATAAAGTTCGATTTGTTGTTGAGCTTGAAAGTGTTTATCATCCAAAATTTCCAGCTCTTGGAGTCGCAGTTGATGTTTCTCCTCATTTGTCATCTCCGTTGTGAAGGCAACGCATAGAGATGGGATCTGAATTTCTAGTGGGAGTACGGCCTCACACCCGTATACCAAAGAAAACAGTGTCACTTTTGCCGGGGTTCTCACTGTCATGTGATAAACCCATAAGTATTCACCTAACTTATCATCTCAGTCACGTTAGACCTTCGAGATGAATTTCTTGAGAAGTTTTGCAATGGTCTTGTTGAAATCTTCTGCAAGGCTGTTAGCGGCTAGATAGTACGCCGTTGAAGGTACACTCTAGATTCTGAACTTGTTATAGAAACTCTGAAAGACTTGGCTGACGAACTGAGGCCCATTATCATGGACAATCTATCGTGGCACGCCAAAGCAATAGACTACGTGATGATTAATGAACTTGATCACACTAGATGTCTTTACCTCCCTTAAGGGAATAGCTTCAGCCCATTTGGAGAAATAGTCAGTTATGGCTAAGATAAACCGATGTCCTTTGTATGAAGGTGGGCTGACAGGACCAACTACGTCCATTCCCCATATCTCAAATAGCAGGAAGAAGTTGTAGGACGAAGATGCCCTGGTGCCTGGTGAATGAAGTCACAATGGATTTGACAGGCGTGGCATCGCTTAGTGCAAGCGATGGCATCAGGGATCATCTTTGGCCAATAATAACCCATTCTTTGGAGTCGATCTCTAAGTTTTGGACCAGGTTGGTGAGCTCCACACATACCGTCATGAGCTTCTTTGAGTGTCTCTTGTGCTTCTTCGTGTGATAGGTAGCAGAGGAGGATTCCATCATGTGATCAGTGATGATCACATTGTAGTAGAATCGAGGGGCCTTCCTTTTAATGGTAGCCGCCTCTTTAGAGTCATCAGGCAAAATGCTGTACAATGTGTAGTCGATATAAGAGAATCACCAATCCCTGAGCTTTGGACCTACTGAAGTCTCACAGCTTCCTTGAGTTGAAAGTCTCCTGCTGGCTTTTGGTTATCCTCAAGGGCGACTTTCGGACAATACAAGTCATGGCTGTAGACGAGTACTTTCCCTGCCGCTCCGGCTAGAAGATCCAAGGACGCAGTGAGGGATGTCAATGCATCTGTATGCGCATTCTGCTGGCGAGGTACATTGTCAATGTAGAAGTTTCTAAACCTCTCTCCATGTAGATAGTTGCATTATGATAGGGTACCAAATCTTCATTTTTGACTTCGTACTCCCCGCGAACCTGGTTAACGATGAGCTTTGATTCACTGTATGCTTTGAGATTTTTAACGCCAATCTGATTGGCGATTTTGCATCCTGATCATGAGAGCATTGTATTCCGCTATATTGTTTGAATATGTCTCAGTTAATGAGAATGCACGAAAGATTACATAGTTCTGCGGGGAGACAAGTACTACCCCCACTCCTGCTACAATATTTCCTCGAGGACCTGTTATTGATGCGCCGTCGAAGAAGAGTTGCCACACTTGTCCTTCGAAAGACGTCTGGGTCAAGCAAATTTCAGCGACCTCGTCTGAAAGATCTTCATAAAGCTTGGTCGTTCTTTAATCTGGATCTCAGCCAAGAAGTCTGCCACTGCTTGTCTCTTTACAGCTTTTTGTAGCAGAAATTACATCTCATATTGGGAGAGCAACATGGCCCATTTTGCCAATCGACCATTCAATAACGATGGCTTCATCATAAGCAATCTTAAAGGATTGACTTTTGATATGACGTGTATGGTTTGGCCCACCAAGTAGTGTCGCATCTTCTGAACGGTGAATACTAATGCCAAGTATTCTTTTTCGATCGGATTGTATCGATGTTCAGCTCCGATTATAGTTATACTCAGATAGTAGATTACTTGCTCATGTCTTTGATCATTATTCTGAGCTAGTAAAGCTCCTAGAGAATGATCCATAGCTCGAACGTATATTAGAAAAGGCTTTCCTGACACCGGAGTTGCAAGGACAGGTGGATACGTGAGGTACCGCTTGATTTTCTCGAACACTTGTTGGCAAGCATCGTCCCAAATGAATGAAACACCCTTCTTCATCAATTTGGTGAAGGGTTAGCATTGTCCTGAGAGATTTGAGATAAATCTCCGGATATAGGCCAGTCGCCCTTGCAATCCTTTAAACTCTCTAAGATTCCTTGGAGGTTGCATCTCTTGGACGGTGCGGACTTTCTCTAAGTCGAGGCGGATTCCTTTGGATGTCACGACAAACCCGAAGAATTTACCGCTGGCTGCCCCCAGGAAAGACTTAGTGGGATTCATCTTCAATTGATGCGCCCGCATGATATCGAATACTGTCTTCAGATCTGTTATGTGATCGCCTTTGGCACGGCTTTTCACTGCAATATCGTCCACATAGAATTCTACTGTTTTGCGTATATGCTCATGAAAAATTGCATTCATAGCTCTCTGGTATGTCGTCCACGCATTCTTCAATCCAAAGGGTATGACAGTATAGCAATAAACCCCTAATGGTGTCCTGAAAGATGTACGCTTCTCATCTTCAGGGTACATTTTAATCTGATTGTACCCAGAGAATCTATCCATGAAAGACATGCGGTCGAACCCACACGTGTTTTCTATCATGACATCTGTGATCAGTAGGGGAACTTATCTTTAGTATATGCCTCATTTAGATCACAAAAATCGATGCAGACCCAAATTTCCCATTCTTCTTGGTAACAGGACGATATTGGCTACCCAATCAGGGTGTTGTTCCTCTCTGATAAAATCAGAGTCTATCAGCTTCTTGACTTTTGACTGGATCACTTTCATTATCTCCGTGCGGAATTACCGTTGCTGTTGCTTGACGGGCTTCGCATCCGGATTGATATTGAGGCGATGCATAGCCACTTGAGGATCGAGCCCAGACATATCTTCGTAATTCCAAGCGAAAACATCTATATACTCTCGTATAAGAGATATTAGATCTTTCTTCTCGGGAGGTGATAAGCTTTCGCTTATCAAGATGGGCTTGGGATTAGCCTCATCTCCCAAATTAATCTGATTTACTTTATCCTTTGTGGGTGGTTCGCGTTGTTCAAAGCGAATATCCCAGAGAGTATTCAGGTTTTGATCCAAGAATCTGTATCTGCCCAGATTATTTCTCCATCTCCATCTTTCGGGTTGCTTGTTGAAACCATGTTTACCAAAAGGCCTTTGAAGATGTTGCCGACACTGACATCTAACTCTCACGATGACCTATCTGACGAGTGATTATAGTGTAATAACCCTTCAGACTCAGAGGCTGATGGGATTGGAGTTGATACATAGCCCAACCCCTGCGAATTCGTTGATAATAATCGGGGGCTTTTCCTTTTGAATGAAGGATCGAAGCAGTATTCTTCTTCCTTTGCCGCAGTTCAAGCCAGGACCTCTTGTTAGGTCATACCCATGTTCTCTATCATTCTGAGTAAATTTGACTTGTAATGAAAGAACTGATGAAGTTCAGTCTCGCTTTATGAGCCTTCGCAAGTCGTTGGTTTGAACTTGTCTCTTCCGAAAAGGATCAGTTTTTGCCTTTGCGTCTTGTTGGGACCTTGAAAAAAGATCCTTGTGCATCACTGACGCTTTGATATACAGTGAGAAATGATCTCACCGATACATGCAATGATGTCAGGGCATCTATTGCTGACTAGGAGTCATCATCTAAATCGGTACTAGTATCTGATGGCACTGAATCAGAAGCAAACACAGAAAAATAAGATAAATCTAACTTTTCATTAATATACCACTCGCCTACATCATTAGTGGGGTTATTGACATCGAGTTTATTAACGCTCGTTACAAGTTTAACTCCCAAAGACATTCTTCTTCTGCCTCTGGCTCAATATCAGCTTCGTTACCAGATTCTAGATCATCTGGTTGGGGATTTTCATCTGTCTCCACAGAATCCTGGTACAGGAGGGAGTCTGTAAAGTAGTTCTCTACCCCTTGAACGGATGCCTTTCGACAATCAACGTTCAGACTTTTCCATCTCTGTCAGTATACTTCATGGCCTGATGGAGAGTAGAAGGGACAGTGGAATTGCGATGAATCCATGGTCGTCCCAACAATAAATTCTATAAAGTGTCGGCATCGATAACATAGCACGTCAGCTTGGATCTTAGGTCCCCAATCTGACCGTTGGCGTTGAAACCATAAATGGTAGTTTGAGTAGCGCTCAATCGGTGAATGGGGATTCCCAAGTGCTGCATGACCCAGCGGGACATGAGGCTCAACGCGGATCCTGGATCCACCTGAATGCGGCTCACTTCAGATGAACTAATATACCCTGTGAAGTATAGAGGCCTGTCATGTTTCCCTTTAACCTGCACATCATCTGGCGTGAAGATTATGCAGGGGGTGTGTTGAGAGGTGTGGACACAGTTTTCTTCATCTTCTTCCTGTGGTTCAGCCAAATCCGGGCCATGAACACCTCAGCATAAGTTAAAGCTTCTCTTAGAGCTTCCCTTGTTGACTTTAATAGTCTCAGGAGTTCATAAAGGATGATCCTAGTCGGGATATTAGCCAATTGAGCTAAGACATCAAAGCGGTAAGGTGTTGAAAATCCTTCCACTTTGTCCTTTGGGAGAGCCTTAGCGTACTGAAGCTCCTTTTGCTTCACCACGGGTTGCTTCGTAGATTGCTTTGGCTCTGGAGTGGGTTTAGGCGGATTTGCCACCATTTCGTTGTACTTCTTCAAGTACGACTGACCTGAGCGGGTCCCTGCTACACGGCGCATTTGGTTCTGTAGCAAGGATGATTGTCTCCCTTTCTGAGTCAGTTAGCCAGGGAACATCGGTTTCTGCTTCTCGAGAGGAAGCACATACCACATTGCAAAGCGAAGCTTTCGCTTTGCTCTTGGATTTCCTATTGGTAATAGTAATCCACTGCTGGCTTTTCACAAGGTTAGGATGAACCCACATGATCTCTCCTCGAGGAGTAGGAACAGGTACGAGACCTTTCTCTGCTGGTGATGTGAATCTGTATTGACCACTCTTAGTTCCCTTTCGGGTTGGAAACTACTCCGGCCGGCGTTGGAGGCTGTTCCCCGAACTGAAGAAATGATGTCATGTTAGCTGTCACTTTCTTCTGCTCCAGGTAGAGTATGAGCACATCTGCATCAATCAAAACTTGGAGGATGTCTTTGAAGATATAACAGCTCTTGGTAGGGTGCCCCAATATCCTGTGGTACAAGCAGTAATTAGGGTTTTCGGTCTTGCCAACCTCCTCGGGTCGTCTAGCTTCAGAAAGTTTGAGTCTGTTGCTCTTGTTGAGTAATTTGAACAACAAATCGACATGCTCATCCTTGAAGGAGTATTGCTTGTTGACGCGAGGCTAATTTCCCCTCTAGCCGGCTGGGGCTTAGAGGGAGACTTTGTCTCTGTCTCCAGTGTGTCCTTCCTTTTAGCTTGAAAAAATGCTTCTGGCGCGCTCCTTGTCGACTTTTCGGGTCTGAGATTGTTTTCTTCTGCCTTAACCCTGACGAAAATCTCCTCTGCTTGTTGCCCTTCTGGACTAACTGTTTTCAAGTACGGCTTTTAGCTACTCCTATCTTAACTAGGAGTGAGGTTTGCAAATTGTGATGAAATGTTTCCATTAAGGTGGCCTGGGTCATACCGCTAGGACATTGGAGTGCCATATTCTAAAATCTCTCTACAAATACTTTAACTGACTCTCCTTTTCGTTGCCTCATCGCCAGGAGAGTTGGCATGGTAATCTCCGAGTCATCTTTGAAGAAGCGTGTAAGGAAAAACTTCTCCAAATCACCCTAGTTCTTGATGGAGCCTTCTGGGAGCTTTATGAACTATTCAAAAGAGATCCCCTTCAGGGTGCCGATGAACAAACGTGCCAGGATGGCATAATTTAATACTACAGTCCCTGTCTGAGACTTGAAGTAGTATATGTGCTAGTTCGGTGACTCCTTGCCGTCGAAGGCCTGCAGGGTCAGAGCTTTAAACTAAGGAGCATACGGGACAAGATCCCACTTAGCCGGGTATGGCCGGACCACTCCTACTTCTTGGAGGCCTTTCCTGTTGGCAAGCGCTTCAAGACGTTGTTCCAATTTACTCATTCTTTTGGAATGAGTGCTCGTATTTTCTGAATTATCTTCCTCTTCGGATGAAGGTTTGGACAACTCAGAGTCGGAATGCTGCTCCTCCTTAGTACATGCAGAAGACGAGCTTTCCCCTTCCTTCCATTTGCCTTTGGACTTTCTGGAAGGAGTCTTGGCATTTGGCTTCTTCTTTTTGCCCTCAAGTAATTATGAAAGCATCTGCTTGAGGCTGTCAATAAATTCTTATTGAGCATGAATCATATCGAGTTGCTTCCTCTGGGCCTGGGCTTGCTGCTCAAAACGCCTGGCCATTTCTTCAAGAGTCTTGCCATATACGTGAAGGCTTCTTTTTCTAGAAGAGTTCGAGGCCTATAATACTGCGATGGCAAAATTTGACTCGCTAACTTCGATGCCCTGGGCTAGGGCACTATAGTCCACTAGGGCTATCATGCCAGTTCGAGTGTGAGTATGTCGGTACGCTCCCTGTGGTTCATTGTCAGACTCGTCAGAGATGACTATTGGCTACTTCCCCTTACTTCTGCTTGACATAATGCTTGGACCTGCTATGTTCGCAGTAACTTCAGGGTACTTCGCGTCAGAGAAAGTTCTCTTTGTGTGGGAACGACGCCTTTTGGCCGAGAATGACGTAGATGATAACCGTTTGAACACTGACTGTTGGCTTACATGCGAGCTGCATTGGCATTCAGAGAGCACTGCTGTGATGAACTGTTCACAGCAGCATGGTAGAGTGATTTGATGAGCACTCCTCTTCTTTATCAAATAATCCCTTAGATCCGTCGGAGGGAGATCGAAGAGATTAGCCTCGAGTCTCTGAGGACGAACTTTTTAGCTCCCTTCTGACCCTAGCCATTGGAGAGTGAATGTTAACCTTGCATCGCAACTCCGAGACACTTATCTCAGGGGGCAGGGTTCAGAAACACGGAGCTTATGTTTTGTAGAACAGACGCCGCTCTCGCGTTTTGGCTTTGAGACGCAGGTCTCGTGCCTCTGCTGAGAAGAGATGTGGACCTCCCGTTGCTGATTATCGCGTTTGTCTGGAGACACCTGAGAAATGTGAACTTTATAAGTCCCGCATTCTATTGTAAAGAAGTGGGTCTTGTGTCTCTGAGAAGAGACGCGGACCTCACGTTGCTGAACATCGCGTCTGTGAGGTGAAGCCTCAGAAACGTGAGCCTCTTGAGCTCCGAGTTTTGGTATCCAAACGCAGACTTCGTGCGTCTAATGTGGTTCAGAAGAGACGTAGGCATGGGCCTCACGTCTAGTACCTGACAGATAGTTTTTCCAGCTTCTTGCATCTGTTGTCGACATGCGCGTCGCCTTTGTCGACATTCAACATTCTGGTTACGTTTCACGGGTTGTTGGGAACCCCTGGTAACCTGAAATCGATGAAGAGAAGGGGCGCGGTAAGATCGACCTTCAACGACATTGGCCTCGCGGGTCTCGTGGGAGACGTTGACGCGGACCACACACGTTATGCAGCCAGAAATAGCCTTGTCTTCACAGGCCATCTTTGTGGAAGTCTCCGAAGAGACTTGAGAGCGGATCTCCGAGGAGACCCTGCGGTACTGCGGTGCCACCCCAGGGCTCTTGGAGCCGGAAGAGAGGAACTCTTCATATTTTGCCAGGTCGAATTCCACGACAAGTGACTCGACCATTTTTCCCATGAAGGTGACGTCACCTTGTGCCACAACTTGCTCATCAGTAGAGAAAGTAGTCCCCTGCGGAGTTGCCATCTTTTGTATGCGTCAAAAAATTAAAATATGTATTGTAAAATTTTTTGAATCAATGAAAGATTACAACAATTTTAAAAAATTTCAATTACAAGAGAGAGAAGATATTCAAACTCAAATCTCCTCTTTTTTTAATACTGGGTTCTTTTCATAGTGATGAAAAGTGAATCTTGTTTTTCGTTGACCGCGTGAACATCAATACTCTTCAGAAAATCTTCTCCTTGGATCATGAATGGAGTAAAACAGCTCCTATCCAAAAGAATTTCAAAGAGACTTGGGCAAAAACTTAAACTCAGCAAGTTAGTGTAGAAGAGTTGAACTCTTTCTCTGTCTTCCTTAGCTGAAAAATTCCCGACTTGAAAATTCCGACCTCCAAAATTTTCTCCTCATTCAATAGCAAGTTGAACTATTTATAAGAGTTTTAGGAGTATAACTGTCCCCTAAAAATCTTCCATAATGGGGGTTAACTCCCCTCATTACATGGGCAGTAACTGACCCAATAATGTGGGCAGTTATAACTGAGACACGGAGCTCTTCTGCAGTTGAAATGCAGGCTTCGAGTTCTGCATTTAGCCATTGCAATGCTGTTGGATGCGGGCCTCGAGCCTTACTGAGACGCGGGCTTCGAGCCCTGCGTCTTGGCTTTGTAATGATGTTGAGACGCGGGTTTCGAGCCTTGCGTCTTGACTTTGCTATGATGTTGACATACGAGTTTCGAGCCCTGCGTCTTGGCATTGCGTCAATGATGTTGAGACGCGAGTTTCAAGCCCTGCGTCTTGGTATTGCGTCAATGACCTTTATCAGCCTTGCGTCTGAAGTATAGACTCTGCTATCTGATGACTTGTCTTTAGTGATTTTTAGACAGTCTACAGTTACATCCAATAAATGCCATCTTGGTAGGTCCCCAAACATTTATGTGAACATAATCTAGAATTCCCTCGGTGCAGTGGGTCGCTGTGCTGAATTTCACCTTGGTCCCTTTTTCGATGAAGCAATGTTAACAAAACTCCAATTTGCAGGTTCTAGCAGCTTTCAGCAGAGCTTGCTTTGCAAAAGCTTGCAAAGACTTTTCTCATGTATGTCCGAGCCTCATATACCACAACCTGGTAGAATCATCATCTGATTTTATAGAAGTCGCCACTTGACTTGTAACTGTATTACCCTTCAAGTAGTAGAGATTATTTCAGCGAACTCCCTTCAAAATAACTATTAAGCTTTTAGTCATCTTGAGAACACCATCTCTTATAGATACCTCAAGACCCAATATTTTCAAAGCACCAACTGAGATAAGATTCCTTTTAAGTTGAGGTACATATCTCACGTTTTTCAATTCTCATACCATCCCATCAAACATCTTAATCTGGACTGTACCTATTCCTTCCATGTTACATGGGCGATCATCACTCATGATAACAGAACATCCATCTAGCTTCTCAAAGCTAGAAAATCAATCCCTATTTGGGCATACATGATAGGTAGCTCCAGTATCTAACATCCACTCAGAGTCTCCTAATTAACTAATAACAGGAGTAGTAACGGAGAAAGAGGATACTGATGAGTCTGAGTCCGATCCACCTGCCTATGAAGTACTGGCGTGAGTACTAGCCACCTGTGTGAGATTTGCCTCGGTCTTCAATTCCTTCTTCTTACCGTTGGCCTTTGGGTAATCTTTCTTCCAGTTCCCTACTTCTTTATAGAAGGTGCACTGGTTCTTCTTCAGATCTCTGAAACCTGGCATGGACTTTGATCTCCCACGATCAACTTACCCTTCCAATTAAAACTCCTGCCTCTTATCACTAACGCCTCTACTGATGTACTCCCAGAAGAAGACAGCTTGTCCTACCTCCTTACTTCATAATTACAAGAGCAGCTGATGCATCACTATAGTTAAGTGTTTGTTTACCATTGATCAAAGTTAGGGTCAAGGTCTCATACTTTTTATCAGGAAGAGAATTCTATGGAATCACTACCTTATCCTCTTCTTCGATCTTCACATCCACGTTAACTAAGTCTGTAAGAAGCTTGGTGTAGTTATTCATGTGTTCATCAATGGATAGTCCTCTTTTCATCTGGAACCGATAAAACCTCCTCTTCAATTATAAACACGACTCAATGCTCTTTATCAGATATTTCTTATCCAGGATCTCCCACAACTGCCTTGCATATGTTTCATGTAACACATGATACTTGATGTCTTGTGTTAAACAAGACTTTATTTGATCACACGTCATTCGATTCATCTTGTCCCAATCCTCTCAGAACTGTAGAGTGCTTTTGAGGTTTGATGCCGTCAATGCATCCATCACCTCACATCTCCACATCCTAAAGTTGTTCTTACTATCAAACTTCATCATATCAATCTTTAATTGACATGAGAATTCATGATTTTCATCATAGATGTACTATCTTCAGCCATCTTCTCAATAGATTCCTCAAAACAATGCGAAAAAAACAAACGGAGTTAGATTAAAAAAACTAGATAAAAATAAGATCTTTACTACAAAGTGAAACCCTAAGAGAATTTCAAAAACGATCTACTCTACCAAATTTGATTCCTTGCGCAATTCAAACGTTGTTATGAGATCGACACACGATCCCACAAACAGTCTCAATACTGCTCAGAGATCGAAACATGATCCCCGCCGATCAGTCACCAATGCTCTTACAATCGACACACGATCCCACGATGAATCTGGGATGCTCTGATACCACTTGTTGCGCACGCCTTGATAACAACTAATGAGGAATCTCAATCAACAGAGAGAGATGCACTAGAGAAGTACCCAAAAGACAAGAACAAATAAATATGAGAGAAATCTAAACACAATATTTAACGAGGTTTGGCAATTTGCTTACGTCCTCGGGGCAAGAGAGAGATTTTATTGATTCGACAATCAAGTACAGGTTGTTCCTTGTTACAATTTATGAGTGCTCTACCCCTTAATTTATAGCCAAGTAATCCTAGAGTTTTAAGAAACTATAATTGGATTTGAGTCCTGATCAGAAATAAAGTCTGAATCCCAATAGGGGAAGCAGATCCGTCCGTTGGTCGACCGGTCGGTCGACTGTCTCCAACAGAAAGTTGGTGCATGACAGTCGGTCGACCGTGCCTTACTTAGGTCGACCGGGTGGTCGACCGAGCTACTGTTGTGCACGCTGTGCATGCCGGTAGTCCGGGCGGTCGGCCGACCTCTGTTTTAGCATGTTGTGGATTGTGTTCTCGCTCCTTTTGGACTTCGATCTCTGCACTATCTCTTCCGATGAGTTAAAGAAAACTCAATCATCAAGCTTTTATCACCTCTCTCCCTACACATTGACATTCAATACTGTATATAGTTTAATCAGATCGGATCAATCAATGAAGAAGGTGATATACTTAGTTTCAGTAATTTTATTCTAAACTCAAGTAAAGTACGGATCAATGCATCAACTTTCCATCCTAAGTATATATATTTATACATAAATCTAAAAACAAATTACAAGGAGGTAAAAATACATGATGCTCATGTGGCAAACCCTTCATACATCTATCATATGGTTTTTCTTCCATAGTTTGCTTTCGCATTATTTTAACATAATTGATCACTATATATGTATTATGATGTGGATGATATATGAATGAATGTCGGAATCTGTCAGCGTAATTTCAGAAAGGAAAGATTGGTGGATGATGATCATAACGACTGTCTTTCCATCCTTCATCGCTGAAATCCAAGCTCCCAAAATCATTATATGGGACCATAATGACTGTCATTCCATCCTTCATCACTGAAATCCAAGCTCCCGAAAGCATCTGTTGAGGCATCATCGGCCAAATCCCTACCCTCCGTTGTTGCTGCTGCTGTTGCAAATGGACCTGCAGCATCATAGTTAGGGTTTGCTGACGCAGTCATCAATGAAAGTGGTGGTGCAATCTGCAGGTTGGCTGCTGCTCAACTGATAATCCTTCCCCATTACGCCTAGACTCCTTCTTCGGCCTCTTCTCATATATGATGCACAGAGAGTGCTCATTAAACTGCAGGTTAATGTACATCAAAAGGAAATTGTAATTAATATATCAAGGTACCAACATTTGAAGATCTTTGGATAATTTCATGCATGTTTCTTGATTTAGCACTGAAAATGAATTAAACATGGTAAATGATTGTGAGATCATTGTACTTACACCCACGGGATTGTATGCGTATTCACGTAAACCCAATTTTGGCCCTTGTTTACGACCTCCATTCTTTCTTGGCCTGTAATCGTACTTGGTCAAGAACCCGATTCGGTTCCCATGTTCATTGTAGATCGCAGTTGTTTCTCTTGAATGCCAGGTTCCATATAGACGATTTGAGCGGCATGGTTGTTTCCTCAGGGTGTACTCGGGATAAGAATTCGCAAACTTGACCTTCCTGCGAACCTCTCCGGCCTCTTGTGTAGTACTCACTAGCCAAAAGTTCAACTAATAAGGTTACTTATACTTTTCTCAAAAAAAAAAAAAAAGGTTACTTATACATAATATAAATGCATATATGCATACGTATCAAATCTGAGGCTCATATATACATAACTAAACGAATTGTTCATGTGGTTTTAGAAAAACACAAGAATTAGTAACTGTGACACTACTTGTGAAATTAAGAAATTATATATCTAGGTTTGATGCAGTTTTAGAACTTCTGTCACTAACAACTACACAACAACTCTTAGCTCCTACAGTTTTAGAGAACATGATCAGCACCACAACTCTTATACCCAGAGAATAATGATCTTATATGGTTAAGATACCAGAGAAATTGGGTGGTCATTACAACTTAGAATCCGTGTACCTTGATAATAATCCTCTCACTAGTGAGATTCCCACGAGTTGGGTGGTTTTTACAACTTAGAATCCTTATACGCAGAGAATAATGATCTTTCCTATAAGATTTCGGGGAGTTTGAGTGGTCTTTACGACTTAGAATCCGTATGCCTTGATAATAATTTTCTCACTGGTGATTTTCCAACGAGTTTGAGCGAGATTACAACTTATAATCCTTATCGTTTGGGTTGTTTTTACAACTTAGAATCCTTTACCGGCAAGTTTGGGTAGTCTTTACAACTTAGGGAAGAGAGGTAAGAGTACTAGAAGAAAGGGAGAGAGGAGAGAGTGAAGAGATATATGAAGCAAGCTTTCATTAGAGAGAGTTCCACCCAAAGGAAAACAAAGTAAAAAGATTGAAACTTTGAGGCAGACGTAATTGAAAAAGAGATTTGAATACCGGGTTGTAGGAGAGTTCTTGGATCCTTCGTGAAGAGGCCGACGATTCTTCTTCCTATTCGCCCCCATAAATCAGTGAAACTCTCTTGTAGATCTCTTTGATGATCTCTCTGTCCCTCGTCTCCACCGCGCCGGCCGGCCTCATCTCATGTGTATATATTCTAACTACACATAACAAAGTGGACATGAAACTCTTGTCACTAGGTCCGATAATTGGGTCAGGTCATACTGATTAGATCGACCCAATTATAGTGACCCATAATGGATTCGTTCAACTAAGGCTGTGTTTGTTTTGTTTGAAGAGAGAAGAGAGAAAGAAGATGCATTGGGGGAGGAGCTTTGTTGTTTGGATCATCGAGGAAGAGGGGGGATGAGCTCGGAGCTGGTCTGAGTTGGCTATTGGCGTGGCCGGGCGCGCTGATCAAAAGCTTCTCTCTTCAAATTTTCTTCGGCTCGATTTGTTTGTGAAGAGAGTGGTGAGTTCGTAGATCAAAGTTGACAACCGTTTCCCGCTCAAATCCCTCTCTTTCTCTCTGTTCTCCTTAGCACCCTCTTCTTTTTTCCTTCTTCATCCCATCAAACAACTCAATTTTGAGCTAGAAAGACCCTTTCCCTCTCTTTTTTCTCTCTTCCTCCCTTCTGTTCTCTCTTCCCTCTCTTCCAACAAAACAAACTCAACCTAATGACTGTTCTCTCTTCCCTCTCTTCCACTCTCTTCCAACAAAACAAACTCAACCTAATGACTGTTCTCTCTTCCTCTCTTCCAACAAAACAAACTCAACCTAATGAGTTGAGCCGACCTAGCTCATTTAATCTATTATTAAATTTAAATGTACTTAAATGACTCAAATCAAAGTTATAGGACAGATAAAAAGATAAAATATTTCATTAATAGCAAACTTTACGGACAAAATATTATTTTATCAATAAAGCACATAAAATTAATTCATAATATTAAGTAAAATCATTTTATCCGCATTCTATAGGATTTATGATTCAAGCTTCTCTCGTTCAGCTCCACTTCAATTCCAACCTGCATCCATCGGCCTGCATCGCACTCGGACCGAGCTCAGAGACCCAACCCCTCTTTCAACGAGACATTCCCCTTAGATCTCTCTGGCGGCGGCGGCGGCGGCGGCGAAGACTTCATCCTAAACGTCTCCGTCTACCACTACGCTGGCGGCGCCTCCCACCGCCGCCACTTCCTAAGCCGCGTCCGTCCCTCCGCCGCCGCCGCCACCGCCGCTCCCGCCTCCCCCCGCCCCCCTCCCCGAATCGTCGCCTCCGTCCTCCGCTACCCCATCAAGAAGCGCGGCTTCTTCTCCCTCGTCCGGGGAGAAATTGCGCTCCGCGTCTACTCCCTCCCAATTCCAATTAAACCGCCAATTCTGAGATTAAAACCTCCAGCAGCAACACTTTCCACGCCATGGGGGCGGCGGAGGTGGCGGCCGAACCGATGGAGGAGAACAAGAAGAAAGATCAAAGTCCAGTTCCTCCTCCATCGTTTCTGATCCGACCGCGGTGGCTGTGGCGAACCACACGAAGGCGGCCCCATCCCCACCGGCAGTGGTGATAATGATGTAGCAGATGAACGCGGCTGTTCCTGTCCTCCAGGCGCGTTTATCTGTTCCTCCAGAGTTCGGACTCGTCGAAACGAGCCCGCCTCTGGCAGGTCGGATCCGCTGCCGCCGTCTCATCAGCGGCGGCGGAAGAAGATCCGACAAGGTCAGTTCCACCTACGACTTAGTAGAGCAAATTCAGTACCTCTAGGTCCACGTCGTCAAGGCGCGATACCTCCCGGCGATGGACGTCACCGGCAGCCTGGACCCTACGTTCGAAGGAGAGGCTCCAGGCCCACTTCCTTGTAGGGGCGGTGAAGGACAAGTACCTGGATGAAGGACGATTTTGTTGGCCTGGTGGGGTTCGACCTCGCCGAGATCCCGGTACGGGTCCCGCCCGATAGCCCGCTGGCGCCGCAGTGGTACAGGCTGGAGGACAAGAGATGGGACAAAACAAGGAGAGGGGAGGTAATGGTGGCGGGAGGCCGAGGAGGCGTTCCGTGACGCGTGGCACTCCAACCTCCACTCGGTGTCGCTGGAGGGCCTCGCGCAGACAAGATCTAAGGCCAACTTCTAGCCGAAGATATGTTGCTTGAGAGTGCACGCTATTGAGGCTCGGGACTTGGTGCCTTCTAATCACTCGAGACCGCCGGACACGTTCCTCAAAGTCCAGCTCGGCAGGCAGCTGAGACGAACCCGGCCGTCGCCTGTTCGGTCAGTGAACTCGGTGTGGAACGAGGCGGTGTGATTTGGTGGCGTCCGAACCGTTGGTGATCGCGGTCGAGGATCGAGTTGGGCCAAACAAGCATGAACCAGTTGGGAGTTCGTAATTGAAAAGAGATTTAGAGTACCTGATTGTAGGAGAGTTGTTGGATCCTTCGTGAAGAGGCCGATGACTCTTCTTCCTCTTTGCCCGCATAAATTAGCCAAAATCTCTTGTAGATTTTTGATCATCTCCCTGTCCCTCGTCTCCACCTTGCCACCCGGCCTCATCTTATGTTTCTCACCACTTCTTCCTTGCTTTAGCATTCAGAACTAGCTACATGCAACCCATCAAGAGCCATGCAAAGCTTCATATATTTAAAGATACTGGTGACGAAGGCAATTCCTCTTTTTGCTGAGGGGAACAGTTATTTCCACCCCCAATAAGTGTTTACAGCACCAAATGGCTGAGTCACTCTAGCATGTGATTAAGGCACCCCCACCCCAAAAAAAATCTTCCCATTTTACCCCTTTAAATATCAACAGTTCTTTTCTCCCCTCCCTCCCTCTCTGTGAGTCTAACACAGATCTCTCTCTCTCCCCTCTTCCTCTTCGACTCGCCACCACGCTATGGAGTCGCCGCCATCAACGAACGCCGCCACCGCGTCGACAAGCATCGTCTTACCCAAGCGAATTTCTAGGTATTTTCTGAGATTTTTTTTTTATTTTCACAAATTGATGAAATGTGGGTTGAATTGTTCAATTTAATAAGTTGAATTTCACTTTTAAAATTATGATTTATTGTATTTGTAGGTAAAACACAAAAAAAAATTCGAGTTTATTTATCTAATATATCAAAAAAAAATTCAAAATTTTTTCGATAGGTGCGCTGCCAATTTCGCATTCGTTCGGTCTAAGACAACCGATCAGTGCAACAATTGTTCGGCGGTCGATGACCGAACTGCTGTTACATTGTTCGGTTGTCTTCGACAGAACAGATGTTAAAGTGTTCGGTCGACTCCGACCGAACAGATGAAGACAGTTCGGCGAACACAACCGAACAATCTTCTTATGTTCGGGTGTCCAGCCAAACAGTAAAGAATTAATTTTTTAAAATATTTATATCGAAATTTTCCTCCATCGCAGGCATGGATACTACAGGCCCTTCTAAAGTGTGTTCTATGGCCTCAAAAAGATGTCGTATGTTGGCCCAAAGGCCCATCACTTTAATTTTGATGATGATCAACTCATGTAGTTATAATACTAATGATCTTGTGTTTAATTAGTGACAGATTCATGATCAAGATCTTAGTAGATGTGTAGTTTCAATAAAGGATTTAAAGTCAAGTTTTGGAGCTAACACGGTTTGATTCACGAGCCTATGCATCAAGATCACATCAAGTACTCAAGAGGAGTCAAGCTCGCTGGATCGTATTTGGACCAAGACAAGAAGATGAGAAGACTTCAAGTGAAGACTTCAAGATCAAGGCTTGTGTCTAGGTTTGTTTTATAAGATTTTGTTTTAGATAAAATGTAAAGGATAGAATAGTTGGTGGATTGCTCAAGTATATCTTACACACACACACTCTTGATTTAGATAAGTTTTCATAAAAGAATTTTATTTTGAAAAAATACAAAAGAGTTTTCTTTTAGAAAAATACCGGTTTGGTTTTTGGTATTCAAAAGTTTACATGTATTTAACCAAAACCATATTTAGAGCTTAATGTCAAAAATATAGATATTTCACCATGTATGTGTAGTGGATCATATCCATACACACTATGCTTTAAAAGAGTTTAAAATATCTTATTTTTATATTTGGAGAAGTTTTGGAAAAAGAAGTTTTAAAAAACCATTTTGGAAAAATACAGTTTTCGTTTTGAGCCAAAATTTCTAAGTTCAAAAATAGTTCAAATCATTTGTAATATGTCTTGATTTTACTCAAGCATGTTTGTTTTTCAAAGTATAATGTTAAAACTATTTTTGTAGATTTTTCGTGAATTTATGGGATTTTATTTTAGCCAAAATACCAAGTTTTTCAATCCTAAAACAAACCTGTCTGGCTTCATCACCGCGCTTTGAAGTCGGTCGACCGGACCGGTCGACCGACATGCACAGACGTGCACGCCAGATTGCACTAGAGGGCCGGTCGACCGACCCGGTCGACCGTCCAGAGAGCTCTGCTCTCTGGAAATGCCCCGGTCGACCGGGCGGTCGACCGCAGAGAGACCTGCTCCCTGTTCCAGAGCCTCGGTCGACCGGCCGGTCGACCGCTGCCCCAACGGTCAGAAAAATGACCGTTGGCGGTCGACCGGGCGGTCGACCGTCAGGCCACCTGGCTCCCAACGGATAGTTTTTCTAGCTCTATAAATTGGGGCATTTGGGGGCTGTTTTCAACAAGATTTCTAAGTGGGTTTTGAGCCAGTTTTTTCAACTCTTTTAAGAGGTTTTCTCCACTTATTTTAGAGCAAATATTTCCAATCAAAAGGGGAGTTTATCAAGAGTGTTTTGAAAGTGATTTCTTGAGTTTTCCTCCACCATTTCAATCCTAGTTTTCTCACACAAACACTTGAGCTATCCATTGCTATATCTACCTATAGGAATTTGTTGTGAGAGGATTTTAGGTGATCAAGAGTTGTGATCACCAAATTTCTACTTTGTTCTTTGAGGAGGCGGACAAGTGTGTTCGCGGTTGTTTCGAGTTCGTGTGTGAACTCGGTGTTTGAGGTGCGGCCTCGGCGAGCTTGTGGGCTTGCGGTGTGTACGGGACTAGAGAGTCCAAGAGTTCTAGTGGGAACTCCTTGTAGGTGTTGCGGCACCGAGTGATCTGGTGGGGTCGGTTTTAGTGAAAATCCTTCAAGGTGTTGAAGGCGGGGATGTAGAGCAAGTGTGCTCGAACCTCGAAACAAATATCCCGTGTTTTCGATTGCTCTCTCTATCTCTTACTCTTATTTATATCTTGCATGTTCATATTGTCTTTATCATTATATTCTTGATATACATTTGTGCTCTTATTGATATATGCTTGGGAATTGTTTGCTAACACTAGTTTTCAACCAAGAGAGCCAATGCGGCATCTCAACTCTTATTTAGTGGAATCTTGAGGAGATAGTCCAGAGCCCTTCACGGGGAATCCGGCTACACTCTTGTGTTAAAATTGGTGTTTAGTGTAATAAGGTTTTAATTCCGCATTTAGTGACCATTAGATTAGCCATCACCTATTCACCCCCCTCTAGGTGATTTTACAATTGGTATCAGAGCCAAGTGCTCTTGATTTGGGTCTTACAACCTAGAGTTAAAGATCCTCATTTTATAGCTAATCACAATATTTGTACACACACCATGGATTTCATGTCACCTCCCACCTTTGACATTCTTAACATCCAAACTTGGAAGGTTAAGATATCATTATACCTCAAAGCCCTAGGCATTCATGTTTATTTTGTCACTACTAGAGATTCATATTGTTTAGATGGCAAAAATAATGAGGCTAATGCAAAAGCCCTACATGCTTTAAGATCTACCCTAAATGATGATTATTTATCTAGGGTTGCTAATCTTGATTCGGCTTTTGTAGTTTGGAACACCATTCTCTCCCCTGGCGAAAAAGAACAATACTATGCGGGGAGCGACTCGGATGTTAGAAGCGACACCTCCAACGTGTGCTACATGGTCCAAGGGGATAACCCCCTTGAGGTAACTACCGAATCCAAGGTAGATGACGATGTTGATATGTCCTATGATGAGCTCACATCTTTTTGTCAACAACTTCTTGAAAAATATGACATGCTTAGAAAAGATAATAAGAACTTGAAAAAGAAATTGATTGCATGTTAAATGAAAAAGATTCTTTGCAAGAAAAATTTGAAAATATTTCAAAAGAAAATGAGTCTTTGAAAAATGAAAATATTTCCCTATCTTCTAAACTAAATGATCTTTGTGAGGGAAATACTTCTTTGAAAAATAAGATTGTTTTGATGGAAAAACAAAAGGATGTTGCTTTGCAAGAAAACAACTCTTTAAAAAGAAAAATGGTTGAAAAAGAAAAAGTTAATGTTTCTAAAAAGAATAAGAAAAATGACTCTCATTCTCATCATGCTTTACATGCTACCATTAATGAAAATGAGGTTAATTTTTGAAAAATAAAATTGATTGTTTGAGCTCAACTTTGAGCAAATGTGCTTTTAATCATAAGAGATTGGAGTCTTTGTTTTCAAAGAAACAAGTTCCACATGTTCATGCACATCATCCACAACATGCATATGCACATTTTGCACGCCACGATCACCCTAATACACATATGCATAGTAGAGTGTACAAATGTACACATTGTTGCCGCAAAGGCCATTTAGCAAGATTTTATTATGATAAGATTAATTCTTTAAATTTTGCTAATAAAAATGTTTGGGTTCCTTACAAGACTAACCCCCAAGGACCCAAAAGAAAATGGGTACCAAAGTCCCCACCTTGTGTATTTGATGTAAGTGAGGGCTCTCACAAGACGTGAGAGATTTGGTGCCTTGGTGGTGGTTGCATGGACTAGCAAGGACACATACTTTTTGATGCACTGCTATCAAGGAGGTTTGGTGGGACAACCACCATGTTTTGGAGACTTAGAGCATAGTTCTTTGGTTTGGTAACTATCTCTAAAACTCCTACTTTAGTTTACATGCTTTTCATTTGATGATATTTTTAGCATGTTCATGTTTTTTGTGCTTCATGTGGTAAATGCCAGTTTAAATGTAGTTTTTATCAAAACTTGGATATATACGTGTACAAGTAGTGAACTACATTTGATTCATATAGTTTGCACTTCAATGTTCATTTGTACTCACTATATGCACATGTATAGCCTAGTTTTGATGATTTCCCCATTTACACTTGTTTTGCCTATTATCATGTTTTTACTTCATGTATATGTATTTTTGTATTCAAATCTAATAAATATACATGTATACCCCATGAGTCATTTGCCTTCATGCAATTTACATTATGGACTCTTTTCATGTTTGGGATATGTATGCATATTGTTAGTTTTGGATAAATCATACATATACCTAGAAGTTATGTTTAAATAAAAAATGAATCTTCATGATTTTTGTTTTGATAAAATAATATTCATGTTTTGTCTTTGAGCTTCATTGATTATTTTCATGAAAATGCTATTTACATGACTTTTGAACACTCACACTTCATTTGTTTTGTCATAACCTAGTTTCTGTAAAATCACCTAGAGGGGGGTGAATAGGTGATGGCTAATCTAATGGTCACCAAATGCGGAATTAAAAACTATTATGATGCAAATTAAACTTCTTAAACAAAACACCAAGTTTAACACAAGAGTGTAGCCGAATTTCCCGTGAAGGGCTCTGGACTAACTCCTCAAGATTCCTCTAAATAAGAGTTGAGGTGCCGCGTTGGCTCTCTTGGTTGAAAACTAGTGTTAGCAAACAATCCCCAAGCATATAACAATAAAGCTCACAATGAATATCAAGCATATAAAGATAAACACAATAATAGCATGCAAGATATAAAGACAAGGAGATAGAGAGAGCAATCGCAAACACGGGATATTTGTTTCGAAGTTCGAGCATACTTGCTCTACATCCCCGCCTTCATCACCATGAAGGATTTTCACTATAAACCGATCCCACCGGATCACTCGGTGCCGCAACACCTACAAGGAGTTCCCACTAGAACTCTTGGACTCTCTAGTCCCATACACACCGCAAGCCCACAAGCTCGCCGAGGCCGCACCTCAAACAACAAGTTCGCACTCGAACTCGAAGCACCGCGAACACACTTGTCCGCCTCCTCAAAGTACAATGATGGAACTTTGGTGATCACAACTCTTGATCACCTAAAATCCTCTTACAACAAATCCCTATAGGTAAATATAGCAATGGATAGCTCAAGTGTTGTGTGAGAAAACAAGGAAAGAGGTGGTGGAGGAAAACTCAAGAAAATCACTTTTAAAACACTCTTGATAAAACTCTCCTTTTGATTGGAAATATTGGCTCTAAAACAAGTGGAGAAAACCTCTTAAAAGAGTTGAAAAAACTGGCTCAAAACCCACTTAGAAATCTTAGAGAAAACAGCACCCAACCCCCAAATTTATAGGGTTAGAAAAACTAGCCGTTGGGATCCAAGTGGCCTGTCGGTCGACCGTTCGGTCGACCGGCCAACGGTCATTTTTGTGACCGTTGAGCCAGCGGTCGACCGGCCGGTCGACCGTGGCTAGGATACAAAGAGCACTGCTCTCTGTCCGGTCGACCGCCCGGTCGACCGGGGCCTTTCCAGAGAGCAGAGCTCTCTGGACGGTCGACCGGGTCGGTCGACCGGCCCTCCTGCCAGAACTTGGCGTGCACGTCTGTGCACGTCGGTCGACCGCCCGGTCGACCGACTTCAGACTTCGGTGACCGGTCGGTCGACCGGCTGAAGCCAGGAAACAGTTTTCTGGGATTAAAAAGTTGATCTTTTTAGCTTTAATAAAATCCCATAAAATTACCAAAAATCTACAAAAATAGTTTTACCAATATACTTTGATAAACAAACATGCTTGCACAAAATCAAGGCATGTTACAAATAATTTGGACTATTTTTGTAACTTGAAAATATTGGTTCAAAACAAAAACTGTATTTTTCAAAACTTGATATTTTCAAAACTTGTTTTCTAAATCTCTCCAAAATATAAAAACAAGATATTTTAAACTCTTTTAAAGTATAGTGTGTATGGATATGATCCACTACACATACATGGTGAAAAATCTATGTCTTTGACATTAAGTTCTAAATTCGGTTTTGGTTATAGCATGTAAACTTGAATACCAAAAACCAAACCGGTATTTTGTCAAAAAGAAAATTCTTTTATGAAAAACATTCTAAATCAAGAGTGTGTGTGTGTATATGGTATACTTGAGCAATCCACCAACTATTCTATCCTTTACATTTTATCTAAAACAAATCTTATAAAAACAAACCTAGACACAAGTCTTCATCTTGAAGTCTTCTCTTGAAGTCTTCTCATCTTCTTGACTTGGTCCAAACACGATCCAAACTCGATCACTAGCTCGTTGGATCAAACCGTGTAAGCTCCAAAACTTGACTTTAAATCCTTTGTTGAAGCTACACACCTACTAAGATCTTGATCATGAATCTGTCACTAATTAAACACAAGATCATTAGTACTATAACTACATGAGTTGATCATCATCAAAACTAGAGTGATGGGCCTTTGGGCCAACAATCTCCCCCTTTTTGATGATGACAAAACTCATGAAGTTATATATGCATGGATTAAAGTAAAGCTTCAAAGAAGCTCCCCTTAACTCATGCATAACAAATAAATAAATAATGATGCAATGAAGCACATAAACATGTATGCAAATATATGGAGATAAACATGCCAATCAAGCATAAAACAAATCAAATCCTTTTTCTCCTATTTGCAACACAAAACAATATATGCATAAACATAAATACTACTCCCCCTTTATGAATAAAGCAAGGAAAACATGCATATATATATATCAAAATACTTCTCCCCCTTTTTGTCAATCATCAACAAAGGGGTCAAAGTAAAAACAAAAACAACAAATTTTTCTCCCCCTTTTTGTCCGAAACAAAGAAATCAATAAGGGGTGAAATCAAATCAATCAATAAAAGGTTATATGCGATATATATTCATGAAGAGGAAGACGCTAAGTTAACTTCCCTACATATATGCATTACATGAAGAAGGGATGACAAGCCCTAATTCACATAACACATAATCTGTAATGCATAAGAGGAGATGTGAAGCTCCCCCTACACACGTGTATCACGTAGAGAAGAGTTGTCAAGCTCCTCAATACAAGATACACTCAACATGAATCTATATGTAGAAGAGATGTTAAGCTCCTCTTGCATATAGGCAATCATATCAAAACATTTTTAATTGTCAAAATTTTGAATTTTTCTCAATAAATCAAATTTTGAGATATCTTAGTAAAACTAATTTTAAGATACCAAATGTAAATAAATATTACAAATTTTAATTTTTTGAATCAACAAATAGATAAAACATATTGATATCAATTGTAAATTTATAACAAATTTGAAGTTGAAGCATATTGATATCAATTGAAAAACAATGCGTAAGCTTATTAAAAGGTCAATTGAGATACCAATTGAAAATAAAGTTTTAAATTAAGCTTAGCATAAACTTTGTGTTGTACTTTAAATAAGTAAACCAATTGTAAAGCAAGCACCAATAAATCATATATATGTATGAAAAGAGAATATCAATAGCAATTGATATTAATTGAAGTGAAACATACATATATAGGAAACAAAATATGAGTATATACAAAAATATCAATTGAGATACCAATTGAAAATAACAATGTAAATCATGTATATAACTCATAACCTACCACCCTTCATATGCACAAGGTAAAAGATTTTCAATAAAGCTCACAAGGCATACACGCCCAGCCATCCGCCCATAGAAGGTAGGGGTTTTCAAAAATAATTTTGAAAATAGTTTAGCATTGAAAATCATTACCAAATGAAGAATAATTAACTAGTTAAAGATAATTTTTGAAAAACTAGTTAAAGATCCTTCAAAAAAAACATGAAATCAAATCATATGTATTTCATGAATCATACCAAATACACAAGAATTGACACTCAAATTGATAAAGCTCAAAAATATGTTCATGAAATAAAGTCATGAATAAACAAATAAAGTGTGAGTGTACAAGAATCATGTAATTAGCATTTTCCATGAAAATAATCAATGAAGCTCAAAAACAAAACATGAATATCATTTAAACAAATGAAAATTCATTTTTCATCTTAAAACAAACTTCTAGGTATATGTATGTTTTTATCCAAAACTAACAATATGCATACATATCCCAAACATGAAAAGAGTGCATAATATAAATTACATGAAAGCAAATGACTCAAGGGGTATACATGTATATTTGTTAGATTTGAATACAAGATACATATACATGAAGTAAAAACATGAAAAAAGGCAAAACAAGTGTAAATGAGGAAATCATCAAAACTAGGCCATACATGTGCATATAGTGAGTACAAATGAACAATGAAGTGCAAACGTATATGAATCAAATGTTGCTCATTACTTGTACATGTATATATCCAAGTTTTGATAAATACTACATTTAAACAAGTATTTACCACATGAAGCACAAAAACATGAACATGCTAAAAATATCATCAAATGAAAAGCATATAAACTAAAGTAGGAGTATTAGAGATAGTTACCAAACTAAAGAACTATGCTCCAAATCTCCAAACACATGGTGGTTGTCCTACCAAAACTCCTTGATAGCGGTGCATCAAATATGTGTCCATCATGTCCATGTGCATCCACCATTAAGGCACCAAATCTCTCACGTCTTGTGAGAGCCCTCACCTACATCAAATACACAAGGTGGGGACTTTGGTACCCATTTTCTTTTGGGTCCTTGGGGGTTAGTCTTGTAAGGAACCCAAAAATTTTTCTTATTAGCAAAATTTATATGATGCAACTTATCAAAACAAAACTTTGCTAAATGGCCTTTGCGGTTACAATGTGTACATTTGTACACCTTAGGATGCTTATGTGTGTGAGTGTGATCATGACGTGCAACATAAGCATGAGCATGATGATGATGTGCATGAATATGTGGAGTTTGTTTCTTTAAAAACAAGGACTCCAATCTAGTGTGATTAAATGCATAGGTCATATCAACATCTTCATCTAGCTCGGATTCGGTGTTTACCTCAAGGGGGTTATCCCCTTGGACCATGTAGCACACGTTGGAGGTGTTACTTCCAACATCCGAGCCGCTCCCCGCATAGTATTGATCTTTTTCGTCAAGGGAGGTGATGATGTTCCATGCTACAAAAGCCGAATCAATGTTAGATACCCTAGATAAAAATTCATCATTTAGGGCACTCTTCAAAGCATGTAGGGATTTTGCATTAGCCTCAATATTCTTGCCATTCAAATAATATGAATCTCTAGTAGTGGCAAGATAAACATGAATACCTAGACCTTTGAGGAATAAAGACATCTTAACCTTCCAAGTTTGAATGTTAAGAATGTCAAAGGTGGGTGGTAACATGAAATCCATGGTGTGTACAAAAAAAATGTGATTAGCCTAAAAATGAGGATCTTTAACTCTAGGTTGTAAGACCCAAATCAAGAGCACTAGGCTCTGATACCAATTGTAAAATCACCTAGAGGGGGGTGAATAGGTGATGGCTAATCTAATGGTCACCAAATGCGGAATTAAAAACTATTATGATGTAAATTAAACTTCTTAAATAAAACACCAAGTTTAACACAAGAGTGTAGCCGAATTTCCCGTGAAGGGCTCTGGACTAACTTCTCAAGATTCCTCTAAATAAGAGTTGAGGTGCCGCGTTGGCTCTCTTGGTTGAAAACTAGTGTTAGCAAACAATCCCCTAGCATATAACAATAAAGCTCACAATGAATATCAAGCATATAAAGATAAACACAATAATAGCATGCAAGATATAAAGACAAGGAGATAGAGAGAGAGCAATCGCAAACACGGGATATTTGTTTCGAGGTTCGAGCACATTTGCTCTACATCCCCGCCTTCTTCACCATGAAGGATTTCTGTAGGCTGTCTAAAAATGACTAACCAGGCAAGCCACCAAAGAAGCAGTCTCAAAGACGCAAAGGATTGAAGCCCGCGTCTCAACTTCAAGACGCGTCGGCCTGAAGCCCGCGTCTCAACTTCAAGACGCGTCGGCCTGAAGCCCGCGTCTCAACTTCAAGACGCGTCAGCCTGAAGCCCGCGTCTCAACTTCAAGACGCGTCGGCCTGAAGCCCGCGTCTTAACATCAAAGCGCGTCGGCCCGAAACCCGCGTCTCAATATCAAGGCGCGTTGGCTCGACGCCCGCGTCTCAGCATCCAAGACGCAAGGGACTGAAGCTCGCGTCTCAGCATCCAAGGCGCGTCCGGCCTGAAGCCCGCGTCTCAGCATCAAGGCGCGTTTAGTCTGAAATCCGCGTCTCAGTTGCAACCGCCCAGATTGTGGGGAGTCAGTTACCGCGCGTATCGCGGGTAACGGCCCTCATTCAGGCGCATTTTTAGGGGGCACGATCACCCCCTAAGACCCCTATAAATAGCCCTGTTGGCTATGAAGGAAGGGTCGAAGAATTGGATTCAGTGGGAGAAGGTCGAGTGATCAATTAAGGTCGGCATTTTTGAATCCAGAGGGTCAGAAGATCAAGGCATCAAGAGAGAGAAGCCCGACGTCGACGACCGAGAGAGAGGAGATTCTTCAACAGGCTTACTGAGTACTAGCCTATCTTCGCCTACCTCCTCTTTGAGAGTTTGGTAGCCGGAGCTGAGTTACTCCCCTACCGGCCGAAGAGAAGATCCCCGACGGTCCAGGACGGTCATCTGGTCAACGGAGAACAAGATTCACTCTCCATCGCCACACGAAGAACCCAGCCTTAAACAAAGGGAAGATCCAAGCATCCTCCCTCCCTTGTAGTCGGAATATTGTTTTGTTGTAATCTTTCAACTGATTCAAGAAAATTTTAAGGCATAAGCCGAACTCAGCAGATATGCTAGCTTCGCTGAAAGCTTACTCTGGATTCAAAAAAGGGTCCTATCTTTAACCCCGCATGGAGTTTAGCTCCGCTAGCCAAGTTCAAGATGAAGACAAAAAATCAAATGAGCAGAAAATGAACTTTCATTGATTTAAAAGGAAAGGTACATTGATACTACATCAAGGTCGTGTTTCATACAACAGAATCATTTGCTCAAGAGGCATACAAGTGGTCCTATCTACTTCCAAGCCAAACCAACTGGATACGAAAGGTCTTCCTCCTGCACAAGACCGTAATCCTTCACATAAGAACAGATGGTGCCACCAGGACAGATGGTGCCACCAGGACAAGGCCATGATCCTTCGCATAATGGCAGATTTTTGCCACCAAAAAGCTGAATCTTCCTTAAGTTGGCAAAGGAAGTTGGATCTTCCTTGATGAAAATTGGCAATGGGAAGATCCGCGACCTTACAGGTGACGTCCGCTTTCCCGAAGTGGATCATCTCGGATAAGCGACTACCAGCCTCGCCTCGAAGCGGATCATCTCGGATAAGCGACTGCCAACCTCCTCTGGGACGCACAGCGGCTGCCCCAGTTTGTTCATCCTGCTTAAGGGTAGAGTCTCAACTGAAAAAGTAAGAGGAAATTTCTTGGTTTCTTTCATCAACTCACAATGTTGGCGAACATAGCTCATTGCAATGTAAACCGGAACAAATTAGCAGTTAAACACAGGAGAAGCTGCAAAAGTACTAAGTCAAATTCTTTGGGGCGAAGCAATCCCATTCAGTCAAGTATTGATTTTAGTCAAAGCAGAAGATAGCCTCGCTTGCACAGTGATGATGAGCTAGCTCAGCAAATGCCAAGTCCTAACCTCGCCTATATGGCTAGGCCAGACTGATCCTGAGGGACGCAGTCTTAGCCCCACCTATATGGCAAGACTGGTTCAACTTTGAAGAGACTAAGTCCCAAGTTTCGCCTGTGTAGCTGACTTAACACGCATGCAGTGATCTTTCTTTGATCAAGTCAAAATGATAGCTTCGCTGGGAAGCTATGCTGAAATCCTTCTCTACAGATCAGCCAATTGCAAAATGAAGAACCAAGGGAAATTAATCCCTGGAGCAGCTGTCAAAGCTAAGTTAAGGGAGAAGAACTCCCTAAAAGATTATTGGTGAAGTCTCTGAATGATCAAGACTTACCGGTCCTTGGCCGGGTAATAACCAGAGTGGGCATTCCCACTAATTCAGAGATCTGAGTATCTCTCCCAACCAAGAGAAGAGAAGAAGAGCAGACCACTTCTCTTCAGAGGAGCTCAAGTGTCCTATTTATAGGCCTCATGGCCGGAGCGCTACCGCCTCAAGCATGGAAGCACGAGCGCATTTAAGGCATTTATTGCGCCTTGACAAAAGGGACGGTTTCCCTTGGAACCATGCAAAGGAAGAAACGCTCTCCCTCATAAAGACACTTATTGCGCCTTGAAGAAAGGGAATATCCTCCCTCGGAAACGCACAAGGGAAGAATATCTCCCTCGATCAATGTGGGAGAAGTCATTCTGACCTCGAAAAAGGAGTAATCCTTCTCGTGATTGACCCACAGCAGTTGGCCCCGGGAAAGCAACAGATGCTCCAGAGCGAACTTATCCCTGGAAGCCCGGATGCGAAGCTACCCAGACGCGAATCTACATGATTCTCCAGCGAACCTATCCCAAAGCAGGATTAAAAGCGAAGCTGAACTCAACCACTATGGTGACGTTCGTACTTCACATACCACCGATCAAAGCAATTCAAAGTATTTCGAAGTTTGAGCCATTGCAGACTTTCGAAAACTTTGAAGGGGGTTTTATTGATACTTAAAAAAGATAAGATTCTTACTGGCCCGAACAATGTCCAAACTTATTGACATTTACAAAAGACAAGTGACAGACAAGCTGACGACCAGTTTTCAGCCATCTCCAAGGGACAAGGAAGCAACTTGGACTCCACTGATCCAGCTAGCAGACAGTGAGCCCGGATTGTCTCTAAACAGACCTCAGCAGGTCTAAAGATGCTAGCATTTAGCATCACATGAGCCCAAAGGGATAGCCTCACCTGAGAGGCTAAGATCATCCAACTTCGCCTTGAAGCCATTCAAAGCTCCGTCAAGAAGCTAACTCATAGCTTCGCCTGAACTGCTAAAGCGTAACTCCGCAGAGAGAGTCAGCTCCGCCTGAAGCCACATGCAACTGCACTGAAAGGGTATATGGTAGCTTCGCAACAGATGACATCTAGCTCTGCCGAAGAAGCCTTCCTCTGACTTCGCTAGATACTGCCTCCAGCTCCGCTGTGAGTTCAAAGCGGGCAGCGCCGCTGCTGGTCTGCTATGGTCAACCCTTGACCAATCAAATCTCCAGATGAGATCAAATCTAATCAGGATTGAGATCAAATCTAATCAAGATCAAATCTGAGATCTAATTTGGCAGTTGATTGCCACAATCTCTTGACTCTTCTAAAACGAGTAAGAGGATCAGGAGAGATCTTTCAACTATATGGAAAGAATCAAAACGAATCAGGAGGATCAACCGACCTGCCTTTTCTAGCTTCGCAGAAGCTGATCCCAGCCTTGCAGCAAGGCTACTTTCCAGATTTAAACAGATTTGATTCAATCTGTTTCTATATTTTCAAGGGACAATTATACCCTTGCTCTCCCTATAAATAGCCCACCGGAGGCACAAGGAAAAAAAGACCACGCACAAAGAGAGAGGACTCCACAAGAAGAGACTTCTTCACGACGCACCGTGCGCACAAGAATTCAGAGACTTTTAGAGAATTACTTCTCTAATCAGGGTGCTGATACCCTAATACCTTCTTCTCAAGGAATCTCCGGAACCAGGCGAGAAAGAATTCCTAATTGAAGGCGGTTTTGAGAAGTAGCAAGAGGTTCTACCAACCCTCTGTTCTCTAATTCCCCGAACCAGGCGAGAAGGGAATCTCATCGCTCGCATCGTCAAAGGGACAAAGTGGTTGCGCGCTGACCAGACTCCTATCGGCACACTTCTCCAGAATCTCTGAGGAGATCTACTTATAATCTTTTAGAATACTTGTAATTTAGCTCCTCAACTCTTTTTATTGTAAGTTTTCCCCTTTGCAAATCTATGGAAAACAATACGGTCTAAAGCAGGCTCCAAAACAATGTCATGAGAAATTTGATAGTATCATGATTAAAGATGGATTCACTATCAATGAATGCGATAAATGTGTTTACACTAAAATAGTTAGAAATGCATGTATCATTGTTTGTCTTTATATAGACAACATGTTGATACTTGGGACTAATATTGAAATTATTAAGTCCACTAAAAGAATGTTATCCAATAGTTTTGACATGAAGGATCTGGGGGTTGCTGATGTAATTTTAGGAATTAAAATCACAAGAACACCAAATGGAATCAGCCTATCTCAATCTCACTACGTGGAGAAGATGATAGAAAGATTCAAGGATCATGGGATAAAGGAGAATATAAATTCTTTTCTCCCACACATCCACCTTCGTAAGAATATAGGAACTGGAGTACGCCAGTTGGAGTATTCTCAGATTATCAGAAGTCTAATGTATTTGATGAATTGTACTAGATCCGATATTGCTTATGCTGTAAGTAAGTTAAGCAGATACACTAGCAATCCTAGTGATGATCATTGGACTGCTCTATTATGAGTATTGGGTTACGTATCACATACCAAAGAATATACCTTGAGATAAGGACAGTATCCACCTGTACTTGAAGAATACAGTGATGCAAATTGGATTGCAGATTCTGAGGAATCAAAATCTATTAGCGGATACGTATTTACTCTAGGAGGAGCAGCGGTATCTTAAAAATCTTCCAAACAAACATGTATTGCCCGTTCCACTATGGAATCGGAATTCATAGCCTTAAATAAGGCCGGAGAAGAAGCAGAATGGCTTCAATAATTTTTGGAAGATATACCATTATGGTAAAAGCCAGTGCCCGCCATATGTATACACTGCGATAATCAAGCAGCTATATCTGGGGCACAAAATGTTATATACAACGGTAAGTCTAGATATATTTGTTGTATACATAATACTGTTAAGCAGTTGCTCTCAAATGAAATTATCTCTATTGACTTTGTCTCGTCAAAAGATAATTTAGCGGATCCGCTTACCAAAGGTTTAAGTGGACAGCGTAAAAACTGCGCATCGAGAGGAATGGGTCTAAAAGCCTAACCTTATCGAGTCAGCTTAATTGAAATCTCACTTAGCGACTGGAGATCCCACGGACTAAGTTCAAGAGGAAAAACTAGTTATGATTGACTTAGCAAGTAAGCACTTAGGAGCTTGACTCCAATCCATTCTTAAGGTGTACATAAGTGCTTTCTACAAGTAGATTAAGGATAAGCTTAACGCTTTTAATGATGCCTATATCTTATTACTAAACAAGTGGAGTAGAGTAGACTACTCTTAATAGGACGATCACCTATGTGAGTATAGAGTTGGGTCGGCTCTTTAGGAATTTCTATGGAGGCTGTTATTCCCTAAAGATACTCTCTGAAACTAAGATTGTCCAGGGCCAAAATGGACACAACCGAGAACCAAAGTTGATTTGAAAAGTTACTGTGTGAAGCTTGTTGACTTGGCTTACACTTACGACTAACAGTTCAAGACCTAGTTCACTGATTAGCTAGTAAGTCTGATAAAACTTTCACTATGGAAGGTTCAACACCTAGTTCACCTATCTTGATGCAGTTTCTTTTCTAAAGTACCTTTCACTATAGAGTCAGTCTCTTTGTGTGTCAATTCCTTGAATCTCCATTCATTGTGGGGGATTGTTGAGAAATATGAAGAATAAATGTGAATCTTTGAGTTGAATTACGGCGAGATTCATTGATTGAATCAATTGGATAATGATTGGAGTGTGTTCTCCTTCCATTGGGGATGAACGTGGTATATTCACATGTTCAGTTCTGACTTCGAATGAATGAGATATTCAAGTCTAAAATTTGCCTAATTCAAAGTCAAAATGGGACTAAAGGTAGCTAAAAGCATTTAGTCCCACATTGGCCATGGGATGGAAGTTTGAAGTGTTTATGATTTGTCGCTAATGTTGCATATTTAATATCATATTTCCATACTTATTATAGAATAAAATCTGCATTGTTCTAATTAAATGCTTTATTTATTTGCAGGCCCATTCCTTAAGGAGATGAAGAGAAATGAGCCCAAAAGCCCACCAAAATTCTGAGTTAAATCAGAATTAATTCGAGCTCAGTAAATCAGGGCAAAATCAAGAGGTTGAAAACCGGTTGAGAAGAATCCTCTCAGAATCGATCGGTTAAAGCCAAGAATCGAAGGCCATTTCGTCAGAATCCTGGACTCAAACGAAGAAACCAACTGAAGATAAAAGTAGAAGGGAACTCCAGCGCGACCCACCAACAGGGTGTGGCCACCTGGCCACACCCTGGCCGCGGAAACGCGGCCCAAGCCGCGTTTCCGCGGCTTGGTTGGGGAGTTAGGGGGAGCGTTTGCTCCCCCGATCTCCCCGGGATCCTGCTTGTTGGGTTTTTGCCTATAAAAAGGCAGTCTTTGCGCTGAAAATTGGACGACCATGCAGAGATAGGATTTAGCCAAGTTTTTCATTTCTTAGTTTAGGTTTTTCTTTTCTTTTTATGTAACTTGTATGTAAGCTTAGGTTAGATGATGATTCATGTAAGTAAGAGAGAGAGGAATATGTTGAGAGTGACACCGATGTACCCTCCTCCTTTCTTCCATCGTTTCAAGCAATAAAAGGTAACATTTTTATGTTCTTCTTTACTTTCATTTTCTTTTGTTTTCGTCTTCCTCTTCTACTTTACCTCGTTTGTTTTTGTTGAGTTTACAAGTGAATTCCAAAGCACAAGTATAACGATATTATGTGAGTGCCAACGATAGTTCATGAAGACGTTCTCCTCCTCAAGTCGTATCACTTCATGCTTGTGCGAGACTTGATGATATAATGCGAACGGGGACTGGGCTCAGGCCTATGATCTATGCGTTGAACGCCTCCTAAGCAAAGGTAGAACATGCAAAGGTTTTTCAGGTAAGTCATCAATCAATCTAGGTAAGTATTTCTTCCTCTTCTTTCTTTTCTTTCATTTCTGTAAATTAAATCACCAACACCACTCCTTTTCACTTCCTTGTAAATAATCATTTGTACATAGTCGCTTTCGTCATTTTCTGATTTTTTCCACCTTCTTCATCTCTCATTTTCTTCTAACTTTAACATAACTTGTTTTCATTTTTTATTTCTTGAAACAAAGAAGAATCTTCGTTTTATCTTCATTAAGATTTCAATAAAGAAACGTAAACGCTTCTATCGCAAAACCCTCCTTGTGGATCACGACCCGCATGGCCACTTGCTATAGCGGTAAGAATTGAGCACTTGCACATCTTTACTCTTCGATCTAAAATTCTTTATTTTGTGTGCAGGTTTTGCCTCAATCAAATTTTGGCGCCGTTGCCGGGGAGGGTAACATTTTTATTAAAATCTGATTTTTTTTGAAAATTTTTTAGAACTAAACGAATTTTCTTTTCTGTTACAGGTTAAGGGCAAGCAAAACAGGAAATTAAAGTTGCAGTAATATATAAGTGGCCTTGGGCCTCTGCTCTAGAAAGCAGAGACCAAGTGCCCTCTGCTTTGCCGCATTTTCGCGGCCAAAGCCGCGGATCCGCGGCAAAAAGGAGTGGACTACTAACGTTCTTTTTGCAGGGCTGCTTGCTTTGCAAATTCTAGTTTTATGCAACTTTACTTTTTCTTATATGCCATCACATAAGCCTGCAATAATCAACAGTAAAACGTTTGTTGAAAAGCTAAAAAATTGATTAGAAGTTTGCATTTTTAGGCACGTGTCTTTTCAATTCATTTATTTTTACTGTTGAAGAGTGCTGGAGCAAGGTACGTTCGCATTGCATCTAGAATAAGACTCATCTCTTAGTTGATTTTTATCGCTTTGAGTGAATCTTATTTACATATCTTGTACACTTGCACAAATTGATTTTAAGGGCACCAACCCATAACAAGATAAGGTGGGGATTTAATCACCCTTCCTTAGCCTAAAAATCAGATTCCAAGCACTCACTAACTCAAGCCTAACTAAAAATGAGTAGACATTGGCCCTAGGGACATCTCGGACTCAATTAGGAGATTATCCTAAGGGGAAAGGTGTTGGAACTTGACTCCTGCCAAATCAGTGTCTAGGAAAGGGATTGAGGGCCGAAAGCCCGAAGGTTGGTGGTTATTTAATTAAGGAACGTCTTTGACGGAAAACCTCCCACCAACCTTACCCTGACCTGGCTGATTAGCTTGTGGTCAAAGTCTGCATTAGACCTCCCGTGGACAGTCTAATCAGTTAGGAGTCGTCTAGGTCATAGGTCTACCCTAACTTAGTTTAGAATTTTTCCTTTTTGTTCCCTTATTTGTTTGTTTTTTCTTTCTTTTTGTTTGTATTCCATTGTGTGATATGGCTTATAATAATAATTTTTTCAATTTCAATAATAATCCATATTACACACCGACTTCATTTTCGGATATTACCAACCCGGCATATCATAACTTTGACCAACCTAGTGTGCTGGATTGGTCTTATCCGAATCAATATAACCCATACCCCCAATCTAATGACTATATTTTCCAGAATGATTTCAACTCTTCATAGAGTCAGTGGGGATTCACCTCTCCCGAGCATAATTTTCAACCAACTTGTCCTCCTTCTCCACCTAGTCCACAATATTTTCAAGATTCATACTCAGATCCACCAGTCCAAATAGAAAACCATCAATTTGGAAATGAGTATGCGTGAGTCCAAACAAAAATCTCAAAATCTAATGGACTCACAATTTCACTACCAATTTTAAGACAACACTTCATCTTTTCATCAAACAATGAACCTATCAACTATGAAAAGATGCTTGAAGCCATGACTCAGGCTCAAAACGCTCGTAATCGTGACATAGATATGATGGTCGAATCTTTACGTTCCCACCGTTTGACCAGTTCTGATGTCACGAACCATTCTGTTAGAGCCGAAGAGTCATGTAGTTTTGAAAATCAAGGTTCCATTTCAGAACAATCATTTGAACTTGCCCAAACTCCAAATGATATTGATAGTTTGGCAAGTTATCCCTTTCCTGAAATAGAACTTGAGAATGAATATGATCCTGAACCCCAACTTAGTGATTCAATTCTGCTTTCTGATTCAATTATGACTCCGGTGTCTTCACCTGATTTCAATCTTTTTCCCGAGTCAACATTGGATCCTGTGCCAATTCATAATGAAATTGAATCGCCTATCTTTGATGATCATCATGTTGAACTTGACCACTTTTATAATTTTGACAATCCCATTGATAAATTGGCAAGTTCTCATTTCTATGAAATTGAACTCAATGAGAAATGTGACCTAGATTCTCAAATCTGTGATCCAGTTCAAATTCCCGAATCAATATTGACTCCTGTTTTGTTACCAGACTTGAGTAATATTTTAGTTTTGATTCCCTCACCTATCATTCCTAAACTTGAATCACCAATATTAAGTCACATTCCATTGTTGGAAAATAACTGTGGACTTGAGTTTCACCTTCTTGACTTGGACCCAATTCCTGAACCTATTTCGACTCCTGAACCTTTACTTGACTTAAGTCACCTTCCTGAGTCGGTATTAGTTCCTGTACTTCCTGAGTCCAAGTCAATCATTCTATCTTTTCACACTCCATTCTGGGACGAGGTGGTTGACAAATTTGACTCCGAAATCAATTATGGAACTTGGAAATTAGATGGGGTCAAATACTTAATAAAAATCCTTCATGGATACATAATCTTAATGGGTTATATTAGAGAAACTTCTGGTGGGTTCCTCCGAACCCAACGAAAAGTCGATTGGGCCGCATTTCGTGGACCAATCAGACCACCACCGGAACCACCACCTTAAGGTAACATTTTCCTTCCCTTTCTTCTTTTTCATGCATCTATGCATTAATTCATACATTGAGGACAATGCATGAGATAGGTGTGGGGGAGGGCCTAACATAACTTAGTTTTTTCTTTTATTAAAAAAAAATTAACATTTTCTTCACTTTTAAAAACTTTTTGAAAATAGAAACAATATTTTAACATATTTTTTGTAAGAAATTAAGTTAATTTTAAGGAATAGGAAAATCCAAATTAGGATTTCTTATACTTGGTCAAAATAAGATTATTTGTTTGATTTTTAGGGTTAGGAAGATAATTTGTCAAAGTAATTTAGTCTTGATCTTTACCTTGATGAAATATGCACACTTGATACACTTACACACTTAGGGTTCAAAAATAAAGATTCTTATGCCTTATAAAAAAATATGATGAAAAAAAAACAAGTCTAATTATTGATTAGCTAGGTGCTTTTGCCTAAGCAAGCCTTAGTATTTACGCAAAAGATAATTAGATAAGTTTGAAAAAAAAAATGTGTCCTCTGATTAAGCTGGGTATTTATGCCTCATGAAGCATAAGTATTCACGCCTAAAAGGGGTACATCGTATAAATAAAAACCTTAGTTTCGTGACCTTATCTGCTCGAGTGTTTAAGTCCTTAGGGGTGTTTTCTCACCTGGTGCCCTAAAACTGTCCGGTTTGGGTGTCACCGACTGAATGCTCGTTACATGGGCAGATTAGAAAGCCTAATGAAATTGAGGAATAAATTTCACTAAAAATAAATAAATATAAGGCATAAGAGTTAGAGTTAATGAACCCTTAGTCAAAATTTTCACAGTCACAAGGTGCATATGACTTAGGGTAAAGTAATAGACTAGATGAGAAGTATAATTTGACTCCTTACTTTGATTGATAACAAATTTTTGAATAGAGACTAAGTTTAGGAATGAAAAATTCAGTTTTCCTATAATTTATAGATTGCTTAAATCTTACAATTATATTTCAAATATTTTTCTTTTTCAAAATGCTTTTCGAAAATACTAACTCTTTGTTTCTCTTTATTTATGGATTTTGTGGGTGCAATCTGCTGAAAACCCTCACGAGACAAAACTCGTCCTCTAGGGGAAACCTAGAGGTTTAACGGCTTGTTGCACATGCTCAGTGCAATCGCGTGACCTGCGAAAGTGGTCTAATAATCCTTAGTATAGTTTAGTTGTTTTGCTCGAGGACGAGCAAAAGATAGGTATGGGGGTGTGATTGGTCGCTAATGTTGCATATTTAATATCATATTTCCATACTTATTATAGAATAAAATCTGCATTGTTCTAATTAAATGCTTAATTTATTTGCAGGCCCATTCCTTAAGGAGATGAAGAGAAATGAGCCCAAAAGCCCACCAAAATTCTGAGTTAAATCAGAATTAATTCGAGCTCAGTAAATCAGGGCAAAATCAAGAGGTTGAAAACCGGTTGAGAAGAATCCTCTCAGAATCGATCGTGTTAAAGCCAAGAATCGAAGGCCATTTCGTCAGAATCTAGACTCAAACGAAGAAACCAACTGAAGATAAAAGCAGAAGGGAACTCCAGCGCGACCCACCAACAGGGTGTGGCCACCTGGCCACACCCTGGCCGTGGAAACGCGGCCCAAGCCGCGTTTCCGCGGCTTGGTTGGGGAGTTAGGGGGAGCGTTTGCTCCCCCGATCTCCCTGGGATCCTGCTTGTTGGGTTTTACCTATAAAAAGGCAGTCTTTGCGCTGAAAATTGGACGACCATGCAGAGATAGGATTTAGCCAAGTTTTCCATTTCTTAGTTTAGGTTTTTCTTTTCTTTTTATGTAACTTGTATGTAAGCTTAGGTTAGATGATGATTCATGTAAGTAAGAGAGAGAGGAATATGTTGAGAGTGACACCATGTACCCTCCTCCTTTCTTCCATCGTTTCAAGCAATAAAAGGTAACATTTTTATGTTCTTCTTTACTTTCATTTTTTTTGTTTTCGTCTTCCTCTTCTACTTTACCTCGTTTGTTTTTGTTGAGTTTACAAGTGAATTTCAAAGCACAAGTATAACGATGTTATGTGAGTGCCAACGATAGTTCATGAAGACGTTCTCCTCCTCAAGTCGTATCACTTCATGCTTGTGCGAGACTTGATGATATAATGCGAACGGGGACTGGGCTCGGGCCTATGATCTATGCGTTGAACGCCTCCTAAGCAAAGGTAGAACATGCAAAGGTTTTTCAGGTAAGTCATCAATCAATCTAGGTAAGTATTTCTTCCTCTTCTTTCTTTTCTTTCATTTCTGTAAATTAAATCACCAACACCACTCCTTTTCACTTCCTTGTAAATAATCATTTGTACATAGTCGCTTTCGCTGTTTTCTGATTTTTTCCACCTTCTTCATCTCTCATTTTCTTCTAACTTTAACATAACTTGTTTTCATTTTTCATTTCTTTAAACAAAGAAGAATCTTCGTTTATCTTCATTAAGATTTCAATAAAGAAACGTAAACGCTTCTATCGCAAAACCCTCCTTGTGGATCACGACTCGCATAGCCACTTGCTATAGCGGTAAGAATTGAGCACTTGCACATCTTTACTCTTCGATCTAAAATTCTTTATTTTGTGTGCAGGTTTTGCCTCAATCAGTTTAAATAGAGAAAAATGAGAACAAAGGGTGTGCCCTTTGGGTACTTGGAGTTTTCGCGCGCGATTAGGAGGACAACATGCCTGTGCGCGTACGCCGTCGCTGGCAGCAGCGCCGGCGTCGGGCCGGGCTCGGGCTCCCTACCCGGTTCGGTTCTTTTGAACCGGGTCTCATGGGTATGGGCTACCACGGATCATACCCGCTCCGCATCCGGATCCGAACCGCCCAGCGCAACGGCTGTCAGCAAACCGCCGCGAACGGTTGCTGTTTGAAACGAACCGTTGCAACGGTTCAGACCGAACCGTTACAACCGTTCGGCTAGGTTCAGACACTTTTACCCCTCTCGGAGTGCCATAAATAGCGCTCCATTTTCTCAAACTAAAACACACAACAGAACACGACAGAAGCAATACAAGGAAAAGAGATTCTTCCTCTGCATTCTGAAGTGGGCTTCCTGCAACTCAAGTTCGAAGTGACTTCCAACAGGAAGTGGGAATTCTGCAGCTCAGATTCCGAAGCGACTTTCAAGAGATTCTGAAAAATATGCTCTGAAAGAGGGCTCAGAAAATTCAACAGATTCTTTAATAGAATTGTTGTCTTAATCTGGGACTTCCATTCTTCTACCTTCCTTCTTTCTCTACAGTGGGTGCTCCTCCAAAGTAAAGACAAATATTCTCCCTGAAATTTGTCTTGCTCCTACTGCTTTGATATTCCTATGAAGGTACTGGTTAACTACGGTTTGACCGTACAGTGATTTGGTAGTGCTAACCAAATACCGTGAAGGAGTGTTGTATCTTGGGAGACTAGCGTCCAGTTACCCGTTAGCACCATAGCGGGGGGGCGTAATTGTCTTAAGGAGATTCGCTATAAGCGTACCTTACTCCAAGTACTGTATAAGTGAATTAATTTTCTTTATACAGGGGTTATACTAATATTCAGTATATAGAGACTGACTTATACTAGTCTAATTGGTGTTTAACCAAGGAAGGTAATTGAAAGGTGGTTCTTTAATTAAGGAACGTTCTATTGAACGGAAAACCTCCCACCTGATATTTACTGACCTGGCCAATTAGATCAGTGATATTTCGGTGATAATGATTAGTTGTTAGATTGCTTCTAGAAACTAACAAAATGTACTTGAGTGATTCAAAGCAAGTGAGACGTGATTTGGGACCCACGGCAGCCTCCCTCAGGGAATCCAGGGGAAAACTTTTTTGCTCCCGCGCGCAATGGCCACCGCGGTCACCGCGCGCGGTGAGCCGTTGGATCAGATGGGCCCCATGTGTGGGACCCATCGTTGGATCAGATGGGTCCCACGCATGGGGCCCATCTGATCCAACGGCTCCCCGCGTGCGGTGACCGCGGTGGCCACCGCGGGCGGTTAGCAAAATGGAACTAAATCCAGGGATGGGATGAGAGTTCTCACTTGCCTCTCTCTCTCTCAAAAAAAAAAAAACTGAGTATGGTGGAGAATTCAAAGAAGGCAGGACAATACCAAAACAGGTGGTGGGTCTCACCCGGTGGATCCCACCACCATCCTACGGCTCAGCGCACTCGCGGTGAGCACGGTGAGCAATTGACGGCGAGCAAAAAAAAAATAGAAGTTTGGATAGCATGCCTCTTTGTAGAAATCTAGGGGAAAAAATTACTGTGAAAAATCACATCATTAATAATTGGAACTAGGTCTGTAAAGCACCCTGTAAACTTTTTTAACCAACACGTGCGGAATCTTTTCAAGTTCGGAGTGTGAATAATAATAATCCGATCAATCACTTTTCCAATGTTTCACATAAATTAACACTTAATTTCTCTTCCTTTGTTTTTCTTTTCATTGTACGCAACAATTCACCCTCAAATACCATGGAGGACGGAGGCTTTGCAAAAAATCAAGAAAAAAGAAATTAATTAAGGCCTCCATCTATCTATCACAATAAACAAAGTACATGTAGCTTTTTTATTTTTATACTTAAAACACCAGATCATTTATTTGTTTGACAAGTAACATTTGTAAACTTGCAATTCCAGCTGGAAGAATTAAAGAACAATTGTTTGGTTTTAATGGACGGTGAAGTTGTATTTCATATAACTTGTTAAGAAAAAGACTAATGTGATGTTCTCTTTTAATTTCTTATATAATATCTCAATTGTTATAATTCCAACTATAGGATCATCTAAAATGCAACTCTAACTATTACAATTAGATCTATATGTAACTCCAATTATATCCAAACAAATAATTAAATTATTGTTTTTATTACAGTTAAATTTGCATGTAGTTTCAATTAGGTACAGAGATCCGAACACTGAACTACTTTGATCTCCTATGAGAATACCATATTGATGTTTTCGCTTTTGTTGGGTCGCCTAGTTATAGTTATTACATAAAAATCGGCAGAATTATCATTTGGTACTCGTACTGTATATCATTTAGCCCTCTCTTTTGGGTGATGGCTTCCACTCAGAATTATCAGAACACCAATTTCTTTAGTTTGGACCCATTTTTGAACCAATTTTGACTCCCACTTTTGAATCTCGACTTGATCTAAGTCACATTTCTTAGTCGGTAATAATTCTTGCTCCATTTGAGCCCAAATCAATCATCTTCCACAATTACACTTCATCGTCAGGAAAAGGTGTTGAACAAATGACTCCAGAATTATTTTTGGAAATTGGAAATTCGATGGGGATAATTTTTTAAAAACCATTCACTTCATGATTCATTTACTGGGTCATAATAGAGAGATCACTGGTGGGTTCCTGCGAATACCACAATATCTGAATTGGGACACATTTCGTGGACTAATCAGACCACCATCAGAACGACCACCAGAAGGTAATTTGTTTCCTTCCCTTTCCATTTGTTTCATGCATAAACACATTCACGATGCATTGAGGACAATGCATGAGATAAGTATGGGGGAGGGTTTACTAACATAGTTTGCTTTAAATTTTCTTTCTTTTATACTTCTTTTTAGAAAATTTTATATTTTCTTTTGTATAAAAACCTTTTTCTTTTCTTTTTACAAAACTTTTTAAAATAAGAGAAATAGTTTTTTTTAGAAATTAAGACGACCTAAAATTATGAATTTTTAAACCAAGTCAAAATAATAGCTGTTGTTTAAATTTTAAGATAAGGAAGTAATATTGAAAAAATAATTTGATCTTGAATTTTTTACCTTAGATATATGCACTTCATACTTACACAATTTTTTGGGATTGAAACAAAAACTGAAAATGTCATTATATATATATATATATATATATATATATATATATATATATATATATATATATATATATATATATATATATATATATATATTATTAAAAAATTAACCATGAAAATCACTTATTGAAGTTGGATAATTATACCTCAGGAAGCATAATTATTCACGCCTAAAAATAGTGGACAAAAAATAAAATAATCCTCTTTACTTTTGTGGCCTTATTTACTCGAGTCCTTAGGCCCGAGAGATGTTTTCTCATTTGATACCCTAAAACCGTCTGGTTTGAGAGTCACGGGCTAAAGCTTCACTACCCGGGTAAAGTAGAAAGCCTAAAAAATTAAGGAAAGAAAAAAAAAAATTTATATATACAAATAAATGGCATGAAAGTTAGAGTTGATATCCCATAAATTTTCACTATTCACAAAGTGTATATTATTTAAGAGTTTTATGAAAGATCAAAGAATCAATTCAATTTTAAATTCTTACCTTCAACAAGATTTTGCATTAAGACTTGTTTAAGGAAGAATAATTTCTAGTTAACATATGACTTTGGACAACACTTTTTCTCTATTTTTAAAATGCATTTTTAAAATACTAACATTTGATTTCTTTCTTTATGGATTTTGTGGGCGTAATCCGCTGAAAACCCTCAAGAGACAAAACTCCTTCTCTAGGGTAAACCTAGAGGTTTAACAGCTTGTTGCATACGCTCAGTGCAATCACTTCACCTGGTGTAATAATATTCTTAGTTAGTTTTTCTGTTTTGCTCGGGACGAGCAAAAAATAAGTGTGGGCGTAGGATTAGTCTCTAAAATTGCATATTTTATATCACATCTTCAAATTTATTTTATATGAAAATATTGCTAATAATAATTTTCTTGTGTGTTCCTAAGTCCATGGTGTACAATGAATAAGAAAATAAAAAGATCTCATTTATTTGGTGATTTTTAGTCTAAATATAGCCATTAACTTTGGAAGTTAGATCTGCCAAAATAAGGTGCAGATATCCATAAACCAGCAGGGAAAACTAGCAGGGGGACAAACCAACAAGCTGCAGCGGGCGGCGCCCGTATTGCGACGGAAACATGGTATTTGCAGCGTTTCCGTGGCAATATAGCGGAGCCACGCGTCGATTTTCGACCCATGGCTCCGTCTAGACCCCCAGAGGCCTACTTTGGCTATAAATACCTCTTGGTTGAGCAGAACAGAAGGAAGGAAGATTTTTAGGGTAGTTTTCTCTCTTTAGTGTATATTAGTTATTCTTCTTCTCTTTTGTATTTTTTATTTCTTATAAATCATGTAAAAAGGAAGAGAGTGATACTTAGGATGAAATCAGAGTGCCTATAATAGAGGGTGACCCTCTATGAAAGGTTCTCTCTTTATCTCTACTTGTTTTCTTCTCTCTAATTCTTTACATGCTTAGCTTTTTCTCTCATGACGACTAACCATTAACCACTAACTTGCTAACTCCTTACATGATAATCCACATGAATCTAATAGCCTCTACTTGGCCTTTGCTCTTGCAAGAGCCATTGGTGGCTCATGATGATAGATTCTAACACTCTAACGTCTAACTCTCTAACAAGTTACCATTACTTTATTTCATGCTTGCTCTAGTTAGTTTTGATGATTTAAGTGTAGCTTTCTCTTGTTTGTTGTATTTGGATGTGAAAGTGACCTTATGGGTCATGCTTTGTAAAACTCTTGAAGTCAAGGACTAGTAATGGCCAATGATACACGTGAGGCAAGTATCACTAAGAGGTTAGTATATTGGTAGAGCCATTAGTAGTAGCCATGGATTTTCTTTTCTTTTTACTTTATTTTAGAAATAATATCAAAAATCACAAATACATTCTTTTTAATATTTCTATCTTTGTTTCCACCATACACTTCTATTTTATTTTTTGTTTTGTTTTGTTTTCATTCATTGAAACGTAGAAGAACCGTTAACATACACACGTGAACATATCGGTAAAGGTTCTATCGATTTATGTCCCTGTGGATTCGACCTGTTTAGCCTCTATGCTATAACGAAAGTATCGAGGAAGTCAAAGCACACACACTTTAATTATTGATTTCAAAATAACACTTTCGTGCGCGGTTTCACCCCGATCAACCATCACTATTACATTCCATGAAGAAATCAAATCTCTCTTTGGTGTCAAAGATTTTCTTCCAATGAGCAAGAATATTTTTTTCTTATATGCCATCTGCATAAGAAAATACGAGATTCTGAAAATATTTTCTCTACGGCATTTATGCAAGCCAAATCTCTATCAGTGATAATAACAGATGAAATTTGTTGACAATACATCAATGACCTCAGTCTATCCAAACACCAACTGAAGTTATCTTCCCATTCGACTTTCAGGTAGGCAAACGCAATAGAGAGTCATTTCGGTGCTTGTAACCCAACAATCTCCATCAACGATAACCTATACTTGTTGTTCTTATATGTGTAATCCATTATCAAGACCTGAGAAAATGCATGCAACAAATCAATGCTAACCGGGTGAGCCCAAAGTATATCTTTCATAGTGTCTGTATCGGGACAACACCTGTGAACCTCAATATATGTGTGTTCAAAAAGGTTATTCAGGAGTTGCTGCATTTGTGACCTTCCAGCATATTTCACTACTTTAAACTTATGCCTTGCATTGTATACTGTCCTCAATGTGCTCACATTGATATTGTTTCTTTATTTTAATGTATTCAAAATGTCTCTTGGCCGAACAAGAGTCTTTAACAAATCTACAAGCAATTTCTTTTCTTCTTCTGAAACTCTACCAGCAAAGGAATGTCCTTCCAATTTTCTGTCGGAAAATGGTTACGAATACCACACCCAACCATAAGAACCCACCCAGCTGTATAAGACAACTCCTTGCCCTTCAGTAGGAACATACAACCGCATTTCTTACTTCCTGTACTCCTTGCCCCCTTTTATCTTGAGCCTTCACATTTATATGTAAGTTACCTCTCTGTCATAACTTAGTAGTGCCCTTCTATTGTTTCGAGTTCTAGATATATCAGATTTCTTGACAACGAGAAAAAATTCTTGTGCCATTGCAACTTCTCGGAGCCCATTCTATCTATATCTCTCGACTTAAAAAAATCGCATACGTGATGAAGTCTTCACCATAATCAACTCTTGTAAGCTCAGTACCACATTGCTATATCGGGAGGGTTAACTCTGTATAGTTCAACAAAAAAAACACCAATGAGAGCACTTTATTCAGTTAGGCTCAGCCGACCATTAAGTATTTGTTCGGCCGAGATCCATCGAACAAAGAGCTTATGTTCGGCAGAGACTAACCGAACAGATAAGAACAACGCTTGTTGTTATTCTCTATTCGATTGGTCTCTGCCGAACAAATATTACATGTTCGGTGGTAGATGGCAAAACATATAGTATCTGTTCGGTGATCAAGCGTCGAAAAACCCATTTCACAAAATTTATGCTTTGGGTGATTTTAATAGGTAAAAACTAACCTTCTCGGTATTGGCAAACTCCAGAGTTATTAGTTGCTACTCCATTAACGCCCACGACGAAATGTAGGTTGAATTTAAATGTGAGAGTGGGTGAATTTTTTTTGGATTTGATACTTTGAGGTTGGCTGAGTGAAGAAGAAAATGAGATGGGTGCCTTAGCCACTTTGAATGGGGATGCCTTCAACAAGGGTATATTAGTCAATTTAAATTAAGGTAAATGAGTAATTCAAGATAATGAGTTTTAAGTGGGGTGTTTTAGTCACACTTTGGGAGGGAAATATCCGCTCCTTTGCTTAGCGAGTGAGGCTGCGTGGGTCCCAATTCACGTGGGTCAGATAAGACCGACTTGTGTGGGGCCAGCCAATAGCAAAGCTCACATATTTTAGGAGCCTCAAGAGGGGCGCTGCTGGTTGAGTTGGGCCCCGAGGCTTCCTGGGTCCCAATCCAGCCAGTAGCAAAGCTCCACGTTAACGGGGAGGACCCAAGTTCAACCTTGGGGTCGAAAATTTGCTGACCTTGTTGGCGACGGCTATGACCGGCGTTCTATGGACACGTGTCAAAAAAATCTAATGTGGACCATGAATTTAACTATTAAATAACTGATGATTGCCAGTGGTCGATTTCACAAATGCGAGGAGAGGTATTTTCTTTTTGCTTTTCTTTCAATTTTAGAGGAGAGGTGCAAGTTGCGACTGTTGTGACAAGTGTCCCCGTGCAAAACTCATGCCACCTGCAAGTGCATGACTTGGGTTATATGGCCACGTGTCAAAACTTTAATTTGATCTGAATTTAACTATTAAATAACTCATGAACGTAAGTGGCCGATGCCACAAATTTGAGGAGACTTTTGTTTTTCTTTTTTCTTTTCATTTTTCAAATTTTAGGGGATAGAAGCATGTTTAGACAAGTGAAAGAGTGCCCATGCAGAAGCTCCCAACTCTTTCCAACCAAACAAAGTGGACTTGAAACTCTTGTCACTAGGTCCGATAATTGGGTCAGTTCATACTGATTAGATCGAACCAATTATAGTGACCAATATCTGGTTCATTCAACTAAGGAGTTGAGCCGACCGAACTCATTTAAACTATTATTAAATTTTAAATGTATTTGAGTGACTCAAAGCAAGTGGGACATGATTTGGGACCCACGGCAGCCTCCCTCAGGGAATCCAGAGGAAAAATTTTTAGCCCCCGCGCTCGATGACCACCGCGGTCACCGCGTGCGGTGAGGCGTTGGATTACCTGAGCCACCATACGTTGGACCCATCGCGCGGTGAGCTGTTGGATCAGATGGCCCCACGCGTGGGACCCATCTGGGACCCAAGATGGGTCCCACGCGTGGGGCCATCTGATCCAACGGGTCACCGGCCATGGCGTGCGGGGAGCAAAATGGAACCAAATTCACAGATAGGATGAGAGTTCTCACTTGCCCCCCCCCCCCCCAAAAAAAAAAAAAAAAATTGAGGAGCATGGTGGAGAATTCAAAGAAGCCAGGACAATACTTGAACGGGTGGTCGGTCCCATCTGGTGGGGCCCACCACCATCCTATGGCTCGCGGCGCTCGCGGTGAAGACGGTGAGCAATTGACAGTGAGCAAAAATATTTTTCAAAGTTTAGACAGCATGCCTCTTTGTAGAAATCTGGGAAAAAAATTACTGTGAAAAATCATATCCCCTAAAAAAAAATGAGGAGTATGGTGGAGAATTCAAAGAAGCCAGGACAATACTTGAACGGGTGGTCGGTCCCATCTGGTGGGGCCCACCACCATCCTATGGCTCGCGGCGCTCGCGGTGAGGACGGTGAGCAATTGGCAGTGAGCAAAAAAAATTTCAAAGTTTAGACAGCATGCCTCTTTGTAGAAATCTGGGGAAAAAAATTACTGTGAAAAATCACATCCCCTAAAAAAAAATGAGGAGTATGGTGGAGAATTCAAAGAAGCCAGGACAATACTTGAACGGGTGGTCGGTCCCATCTGGTGGGGCCCACCACCATCCTATGGCTCGCGGCGCTCGCGGTGAGGACGGTGAGCAATTGGCAGTGAGCAAAAAAAAATTTCAAAGTTTAGACAGCATGCCTCTTTGTAGAAATCTGAGGAAAAAAATTACTGTGAAAAATCACATCCCCCTAAAAAAAAATGAGTAGTATGGTGGAGAATTCAAAGAAGCCAGGACAATACTTGAACGGGTGGTCGGTCCCATCTGGTGGGGCCCACCACCATCCTATGGCTCGCGGTGAGGACGGTGAGCAATTGGCAGTGAGCAAAAAATTTTTCAAAGTTTAGACAGCAGGCCTCTTTGCAGAAATCTGGGGAAAAAAATTACTGTGAAAAATCACATCATTAATACTTGCCACTAGGTCTGTAAAGAACCCGGTAAACTTTTTAACCAACACGTACAGAATCTTTTCAAGTTCGGAGTGTGAATAATATCCACAAGTTTGGAGTGTGAATAATAATATCCGATCAATCACTTTTCCAATGTTTCACATAAATTAACACTTAATTTCTCTTCCTTTGTTTTTCTTTTCAAATGTACGCAACAATTCACCCTCAAATTCTATGGAGGACGGAGGCTTTGCCAAAAATCAAGAAAAAAGAAATTAATTAAGGCCTCCATCTATCTATCCCAATAAACAAAATACATGTAGCTTTTTTTTTATAATTAAAACACCAAATAATTTATTTGTTTGACAAGTAACATTTGTAAACTTGCAATTCCAACTGGAAGAATTAAAGAACAATTGTTTGGTTTTAATGGACGGTGAGGTTGTATTTCATATAACTTGTTAAGAAAAAGACTAATGTGATATTCTCTTTTAATTTCTTATATAATATCTCAATTGTTATAATTCCAACTATAGGATCATCTAAACTGCAACTCTAACTGTTGCAATTAGATCTATATGTAACTTCAATTATATCCAAACAAACAACTAACTTATTGTTTTTATTGCAGTTAAATTTGCATGTAGTTTCAATTAGGTACAGAGATCCGAACACTGAACTACTTTGATCTCCTATGAGAGTACCATATTGATGTTTTCGCTTTTGTTGGGTTGCCTACTTATAGTTATTACATGACAATCGGCAGAATTATCATTTGGTACTCGTACTGTATATCATTTAGCCCTCTCCTTTGGGCGATGGCTTTCACTCAAAGTACACATGACATGCATATATACAACACAAGTACGCATGCCTGCAGCAGCGGATAGCACATGATAGATTCATGAGCAAACCAATGAGGAGGACAATGTCTACCCAGTCATATAATGTGTTAATTCAGTTTAATTCATGATTCAGGTAGTAAATATTTAAAGTCCAATCATGTGTAAATATTCTTCATTTTTATGATTGTTCACCTTTTTATCTGGTATCAAATGAGATCCTTACATTAAATGATGTGAGACCCACACTAAAAATTCTTACTCTTAATATATTAATATAATGCGAATATTATAGTGCAAGCCACGATACAGCTTATGTTATGTTGAGTTGATATCATAATATGCAATTGTATCCATGTTCAACAGTCAACTTTTGAGCACTTCATTAGATCTCCCATATATAGGTGTGAAAATGAAATGGATGATTGTATGATGAAATATTGCTGGCAAAGCATTGAACTAAAAATATTTTATGAACCAATTAATGCAAAATTGTTGGAGTGAAGAGAGTTTTCTTCACTCTTGGGAGATTAAGGATCCATTTGGTTACTTGCAAAGTGGCCACACATCGTAAGTGATAACTGTGAAACTCTTTTGCAAATGCAAATGAATTTTGTCCAAGTAAGTTTTCTAGTGTTTGGTTAATAACGTGGAAGTGGAAGTGCAAAAGTATATTGTCATTTATAGTGTTTTGTTGATGTGGTGAAGATTTCCGCCGGGAGCGATCGGACAGTCGATCCTCAGTACAAGCAAGGATAGAGTTGAGTGGGGATCACGAGTGTGAGAGAAAATAATGCACAACACAAAAGAGACACAAGATTTTTAAGTGAAAACTCAAATCGGGAGAAAACCACGGGGAGGAGGATCCACTATAATTCGCAGGTTACATGAATTACAGGAATTCGTGTCAAATGTTGGCCCAAAGGCCTTCCACTCTAGTTTTGATGATGATTAACTCATGTAGTTATGTGTACTAATAATCTTGTGATTTTAGTTTCAGATCTCTAATCAAGATATTAGTTGGTGATTAGCTTCAACAAAATGTTTTGAAAGCTCTCACATGGTGATTCAAGAGCCCGAGCGTCAAAGGTCATATATAGCACTCATAGGAGTCAAGCTCGGTGAATCACGGTTTGGATCGAGTCGGCTTGGAGACGGCGCTCTACAAGAAGACTTCGGTACCTAGTTTAGTTTTGTGTTTAGATCCATTTGTAAAGGTTAGAATAGTATGATATGCTCAAGTTCACAACACACACGTTTCATGTTTTGGTTTTCGGTTTTTGGTTTAACCGATCTTGGTTTGCATGAATAGATATTATATCAAAACAAATTTACATGATTTAATGTATATTAGATTTGTTCTATATACATGCATGCTTCAACTATTTAAACAAACTTAGCTTGATAGTCTATTTCATGTGTTTTATGTTTTGGTATTTCTAACAAAACATATTTTTGGAATTAAAGTCAAAAACATGGATATATATATGTTTCTTGTATATTGGATTTCTATCCATATACAACATGCTTCAAAGTGTTTAAATATCATGTTTTTGTATTTGGATGAGTTTTGAACAAAACGTATTTTCTATTTAAAAATCCTAGTTTTAGAAAATACGGTTTTTGGTTTTTAGTAAAATTTCTATAACACAAAAATGGTCCATATTGTTTGAAATTTGTGTTGAAATTTTTAACACAAGTTTATATTTCAATGTAACATGATAAAACTATTTTTGTGTAATTTTAGAGATTTTAAGGGAATTTTTAGAATTAAAAATAACATGTTTTTCTGACCAGAACTGCCTCTGCCAGGCTAAATCGGTCGACCGGACGGTCGACCGTACCAAGTAGCCGGTCGACCGTAGAGGTCGACCGACGTGCACGGATACGTGCACGCTGGCTGCCCCATAAGCCGGTCGACCGCACGGTCGACCGACTGAGAGCAGGTTGCTCTCGGGTTGCTCCCAGTCGCCCGAGCGGTCGACCGGACAGAGAGACGTTGCTCTCTGTTTCTGGGTCCGGTCGACCGCCCGGTCGACCGGTAGCTGCCAGCGGTCAAAAAGTGACCGTTGGCCGGTCGATCGGTAGTTCATTTTTGGCAGAATTTGCAGCCAACGGCTATATTTTTCTAGGGGCTATAAATAACCCATTAATGGCCAGTTTTCACTAAGAATTTTTTGGACGAAATTTCTGAACTTTCTCTAGTGTTTTCACAAGTTTAAAAAGAGTTTCTTTGTGCTAAAAAGATCAATCTTTATTGTTTAAAAGTGTTTCATTATTTCAAAGAAAAATAGTCTTTTGGGAATTGATTTTGGTTCATTCATTCTATATCTTTGTGGTGATTTCCCAAGTGATTTTTCTTTGTTTTGAACACTTTGTTTTCTCCACACTTGAGCTACATCTACTATCTTATTCTATAGGATCCTTGTGTGGGAAAGAAATTGTTTGTGATTGTTTGTTAGACCACCAAGTTGTAAACCCAATCTTTGCTTGGCTTTGTGCCTTTTCCCTCATTGTGTTGAGGAGGTTATGCATTTGGGTAGTATCCCTCAAGTGGTGAGGTGACCCTTGTGTTGCTTTGTGCTTATCCCTCAAGTTGTGAGGTGATTGTTTGTTGGCTTGGTGCTTTGCCTCAAGAAGAAGGTTGAGGTTGTAAAGGGAGGAGTTGGGTACTTCTAGTTATTGTATTGCCCCAAATCCTCGGTGGAGGTTCCCTTTGTGGGAGTCCTGTGTGGACAAGCTAGTGGATTCGAAATCCTTCTGGGTGAAGGCGGGGACGTAGAGCTGGGTGCTCGAACATCGAAACATATCTTGTTGTTTGCGCTTGATCCATTGACTCTTACTCTCTCTCTCTCTCTCTCTTTATTGTGCCTTACATTATTTCATATTGATCATTCATATTTATATACTTGGCTTGGTTGTGTGTGCATCACTTATTGGTTTCATTGAGTGTTATTGCAATTAGTTTTTAAATTCTGCATTTAGTTCACTTGATTAGCATTATCACCTATTCACCCCCCTCTAGGTGATTTCAATTGGATACGTGCACGCTGGCTGCCCCATAAGCCGGTTGACCGCACGGTCGACCGACTGAGAGCAGGTTGCTCTCGGGTTGCTCCCGGTCGACCGAGCGGTCGACCGGACAGAGAAACGTTGCTCTCTGTTTCTAGGTCCAGTCGACCGCCCGGTCGACCGGTAGCTGCCAGCGGTCAAAAAGTGACCGTTGGCCGGTTGACCGACCGGTCGACCGGTAGTTCATTTTTGGCAGAATTTGCTACCAATGGCTATATTTTTCTAGAGGCTATAAATAACCCATTAATGGCCAGTTTTCACTAAGAATTTTTTGAACGAAATTCCTACTTTCTTAAGTGTTTTTAAAAGATTTTAAAAGTGTTTTTGGGCTTTAAACTTTCAATCTTATTTGTTTTAGGTTTTTGAAAAAATCAAAGAAAATAGTATTTTGGGAGATTTGTGTTTGTTCTTCATTTCTATTATCTTCAATTGTTGGCCCAAAGGCTTTCCACTCTAGTTTTGATGATGATTAACTCATGTAGTTATGTGTACTAATAATCTTGTGATTTTACTTTCAGATCTCTAATCAAGATATTAGTTGGTGATTAGCTTCAACAAGATGTTTTGAAAGCTCTCACATGGTGATTCAAGAGCCCGAGCGTCAAAGGTCATATATAGCACTCATAGGAGTCAAGATCGGTGAATCACAGTTTGGATCAAGTCGGCTTGGAGACGGCGCTCTACAAGAAGACTTCGGTACCTAGTTTAGCTATCGTGTTTATCATAGTTCTAATAGCATGAGGATTTACATGATGATCTTATTTATGTTTATTATGATGATTTATGTCTTGTTTTATGCTACATGTTTTGATTACTTGTTTGGATGTTAGTTTTCATTAAAATTAGGATTTATACTTGTACATATAGTGGGCCACAAATAAATCTTTATATATGTTTGTGCTTGGATGCCTATTTGTACCCATTAGATGTTCTAGTATAGTCTAGTTTTGATGATTCATGCATTCTAACTTGTATTCCCCATTTTGGATATATTTTATAATCTTGTGTTTCACTTCATGTATATGTCTATTTTGCCAAACTTTAAGATATACATGTATACCCTTTGAGTCATTTGCTTTTCATGCAAATCTTTATATATGGACTCAAATTGTGTTTAGGGATGTGTATGTATACTTCTTGTGTTGACAAACCATACATATGCCTTGAAGTATAGATTGTTTTAATGAAAATTTTGGTGTTTCATGTTTTCATGTTTAAAGGAATTCAAATTGAGCTAAATTGAATATTTTCATGATTGTGTGTTTCACATTACACTTGTTCACTCACTTTATTATGTTTCTCATGATTATGTTTTCATGAGTATGATATGGGCTTTATGGACTTTGAGTGTTTAGTGCCATGTGATTTACATGTGTTTCATGAAAAATATTTTGATTTATTCCTTACTTGAAGGATTTCGTACTAGTTTACTATTTTTTTTCTTTTAACTAGTTCGTATTCTTCAATTGGTAGAGTTTTTCAAACATTCTATATTTTCAAAACTTATTTTTGAAAACCCTACCTTCCACGGGCGGTTGGATGGGAGACCATGCTCATGTATGCTTTATAGTGAAAATCATTTTAAACTTGAACATGATTGGGAGGATAGGAATATGAGATATACACTTAATCTTATTGTTGTTTCAATTGGTATCATTGGATTCTTTCAATTGGTATCAATATTGACATTTCTTGTATACTCATATATTTGTATGTATGTATGCTTTCATTTCAAATAATATCAATTTCGATTGGTATTTATTTTTCATACATATATGTGTTTTATTTGTGCTTCCTATATTCCTATATTGTCGAGTACAAATCTTGTTTATGCTAAATCTTGAGTTTCAACTTTGTTTCAATTGATTAGTTTTCAATTGGTATCCATATACAAGCTTTATCATAGTTTTAATTGGTATTTCATAAAGGGGGAGAAAATCTTGTATTTCATCTTTCAATTGGTATTTTGTATTCCACTCCCTTACTTTATGATAGAAAATAAAGATTTCAATTGGTATCTTATGCTTTAAAGAATAATAATTTCAATTGGTATCAAGATTTATGTTTAGAAATTCAAAATTTGTAATGTTTAATTTCAATTGGTATTTTGATTTCCACTCCCATACTTTATGACATTGTTTTGGTATCATATGTTCTAAATGACAAATATTTATAATTGGTATCAAGATTTATGTTTAGAAATTCAAAATTTGTAATGTTTAATTTCAATTGGTATCAAGATTGTTTATTTATAATTGGTATGTTATTTGTTTACTTATCAATTGGTATCAAGATTTTTGTTTTTCAATTGGTATAGTTTCAATTTTAATTGGTATCAATATGTATTTCATTGACATATTTTTAATTGGTATCATATTTGATTTGACCCCTTATTGACATTGTTTTTGTTTTAGACAAAAAGGGGGAGAACATTTTGTTTTGCATCTCCTTTATTGTTTCTTTGTTTGAACAAAAAGGGGGAGAAAAATGTTTTGTTTACTTTGCCCCTTTGTTGATGATTGACAAAAAGGGGGAGAATTCTTTGTGAGTTTAACGTGCAAATAAACTCAAATACTTATATATATGCATGATTGGTACATATTTTATATGTATGTTTTGTATGCATTTTTATGTTTTATTAAGTTCAATTGGTATCAAGAACATTAATTAAAGAACATGTTTATTTTTGGTATCATGTTTATTGTTGGTATCATTAGTTTTGTTTTGCTATTGGTATCAAACAAGAGCTTTTGTTTTGAATATGTATTTGTTTTTATTTAATTGGTTTCAAGAGCATATTTTAGAAATTTACGCACATGTTTATGAATATTCATTGAACATATTTATCTGTTTATTTGTGATGCATGAGTTAAGGGGGAGCTTCTTTGAAGCTTAACTTTAATCCATGCATATATAACTCCATGAGTTTTGTCATCATCAAAAAGGGGGAGATTGTTGGCCCAAAGGCCTTCCACTCTAGTTTTGATGATGATTAACTCATGTAGTTATGTGTACTAATAATCTTGTGATTTTAGTTTCAGATCTCTAATCAAGATATTAGTTGGTGATTAGCTTCAACAAGATGTTTTGAAAGCTCTCACATGGTGATTCAAGAGCCCGAGGGTCAAAGGTCATATATAGCACTCATAGGAGTCAAGCTCGGTGAATCACGGTTTGGATCGAGTCGGCTTGAAGACGGCGCTCTACAAGAAGACTTCGGTACCTAGTTTAGTTTTGTGTTTAGATCCATTTGTAAAGGTTAGAATAGTATGATATGCTCAAGTTCACAACACACACGTTTCATGTTTTGGTTTTCGATTTTTGGTTTAACCGATCTTGGTTTGTATGAATAGATATTATATCAAAACAAGTTTACATGATTTAATGTATATTAGATTTGTTCTATATACATGCATGCTTCAACTATTTAAACAAACTTAGCTTGATAGTCTATTTCATGTGTTTTATGTTTTGGTATTTCTAACAAAAAATATTTTTGGAATTAAAGTCAAAAACATGGATATATATATATGTTTCTTGTATATTGGATTTCTATCCATATACAACATGCTTCAAAATGTTTAAATATCATATTTTTGTATTTGGATGAGTTTTGGACAAAACGTATTTTCTATTTAAAAATCCTAGTTTTAGAAAATACCGGTTTTGGTTTTTGGCAAAATTTCTATAACACAAAAATGGTCCATATTGTTTGAAATTTGTGTTGAAATTTTTAACACAAGTTTATATTTCAATGTAACATGATAAAACTATTTTTGTGTAATTTTAGAGATTTTAAGGGAATTTTTAGAATTAAAAATAACATGTTTTTCTGACCAGAACTGCCTCTGCCAGGCTAAATCGGTCGACCGGACGGTCGACCGTACCAAGTAGCCGGTCCACCGTAGCGGTCGACCGAAGTGCACGGATACGTGCACGCTGGCTGCCCCATAAGCCGGTCGACCGCACGGTCGACCGACTGAGAGCAGGTTGCTCTCGGGTTGCTCCCGGTCGCCCGAGCGGTCGACCGGACAGAGAGACGTTGCTCTCTGTTTCTGGGTCCGGTCGACCGCCCGGTCGACCGGTAGCTGCCAGCGGTCAAAAAGTGACCGTTGGCCGGTCGACCGGTAGTTCATTTTTGGCAGAATTTGCTGCCAACGGCTATATTTTTCTAGAGGCTATAAATAACCCATTAATGGCCAGTTTTCACTAAGAATTTTTTGGACGAAATTTCTGAACTTTCTCTAGTGTTTTCACAAGTTTAAAAAGAGTTTCTTTGTGCTAAAAAGATCAATCTTTATTGTTTAAAAGTGTTTCATTATTTCAAAGAAAATAGTCTTTTGGGAATTGATTTTGGTTCATTCATTCTATATCTTTGTGGTGATTTCCCAAGTGATTTTTCTTTGTTTTGAACACTTTGTTTTCTCCACACTTGAGCTACATCTACTATCTTATTCTATAGGATCCTTGTGTGGGAAAGAAATTATTTGTGGTTGTTTGTTAGACCACCAAGTTGTAAACCCAATCTTTGCTTGGCTTTTTGCCTTTTCCCTCATTGTGTTGAGGAGGTTGTGCATTTGGGTAGTATCCCTCAAGTGGTGAGGTGATCCTTGTATTGCTTTGTGCTTATCCCTCAAGTTGTGAGGTGATTGTTTGTTGGATTGGTGCTTTGCCTCAAGAAGAAGGTTGAGGTTGTAAAGAGAGGAGTTGGGTACTCCTAGTTATTGTATTGTCCCAAATTCTCGGTGGAGGTTCCCTTTGTGGGAGTCCTGTGTGGACAAGCTAGTGGATTCGAAATCTTTCTGGGTGAAGGCGGGGACGTAGAGCTGGGTGCTCGAACCTCGAAACATATCTTGTTGTTTGCGCTTGATCCATTAACTCTTACTCTCTCTCTTTATTGTGCCTTGCATTATTTCATATTGATCATTCATATTTATATGCTTGGCTTGGTTGTGTGTGCATCACTTATTGGATGCATTGAGTGTTATTGCAATTAGTTTTTAAATTCCGCATTTAGTTCACTTGATTAGCATTATCACCTATTCACCCCCCTTCTAGGTGATTTCATCAAATTCTCGTTGCTGGGCTTTTCTTGTTAAAAAGGAAGAAGAGAGACTCCCCTCTCGCTAGAGGAGAAGATCCATATACACTTGATCAGATCTGCATGCATGAGAGCGGATGGCACGGGCGTAATCCTCGTAATCGCATGATCTGCATGTGTAGATTTGATGTAACAACCGTGATTGTTGGCGCTTGATTGTTGAGATTACAAGCAGAGAAATACATTTCTATTCATATCTGCCCAGGCTGGAGGGCATTTCATGTTATTAATGTGGAGGAAGATCAGGTTGCGAAAATGTCAGCGGAGATCAGGGATGATTTAATGCTGCGTTGTAACTGAAGTCGGGGATCAGAGATGATTTATTGCCGAGGTTATCTTGTGTGGATTGCCATGGTGGTTGATTGCTTTCGGGAGATCTTTTCTGATGAACAAATCTTTATTACTCTTGTATAGGGGGTCTGACCATGGTGGCAGAATGAGTTTTCAGATCTCCTGTATCTATTTTTCAAAAGTGTAAACACAGGGATATAAATAATTTCATGTATTCCATTTGCCAGTTGTAACAACATAATGAACTTAATAAAATGTAATTGTGATTGGTCACTGATATTGCATATTTATCATCACATTTTCATATTTATTTTGTAATAAACTCTTCTTTTTAATATTATTTTTGTCTAAATTTGTGCAGGCCTTACTAAAGAAAATGGAAGAGAAAATGAGCCCAAAAGCACCACTGAGCAGAGAAAGATTTTAGGCTAGGCATTTACTTTAATTTAGTTTAGGAATTTATTTTTCTCTTTATATAATTTTTAGATTTATTTATGTAACTTAGAAGAGAGAAGAGTTTCATGAGAGATTGAAAGTGAAGCTTGTTGGCCCAGAGGCCTTCCACTCTAGTTTTGATGATGATTAACTCATGTAGTTATGTTTACTAATTATCTTGTGATATTTAGTTTCAGATCATTAATTAAGATATTAGTTGATGATTAGCTTCAACAAAGGAGTTTGGAAGCTTTTCATGGTGATTCCAGGGCCCGAGCATCAAGATCATACATTGGAGTCTAGCTCCCGGATCACGGTTTGGATCGAGTCGACTTGAAGATGGAAGATCGTCAAGAAGACTTAGGTATCCATAGTTTAGTTTGAGTTTTAGATCCATTTATAAAGATAAGAATAGTTGATATGCTCAAGTGCACAACACACACGTTTTATGGTTTTTCGGTTTTTAGTTTAACCGATATTGTTTTCATGAATAGATTGATCAAAACAAGTTTATATGATTTATATGTATAGTAGATGTATTCTAATTATACATGCATGCTTAAACTTCTTATACAAACTTATTTTGACTTTCCTATTCATGTGTTGAAAAATCAAAGTTTGGAAAAATACAGTTTTTGGTTTTTGGTAAAATTTATAAGATACAAAAATAGTTCAAAATGCTTGATATTTGAGTTGAAATTTTTATCACATGTTTATATATCAATGCAAAATGATAAAACTATTTTTGTAGAATTTTAGAAGATTTATAAGATTTATTAAAATATTTTAACATGTTTTTCTGACCCAGTTTCTGACCCAGAACTGTGCTGACAGGCCAGGTCGGTCGACCGCACGGTCGACCAAGCCAGGATCCGGTCGACCGGGCGGTCGACCGACGTGCACAGACCTGTGCACGTCTGCTGGCACAGTGGGCCGGTCGACCGGTCGGTCGACCGGACCAGAGAGCTTTGCTCTCTGTATCTGGGCGGTCGACCGGGCTACTCCAACGGTCATATTTATGACCGTTGGCGGTCGACCGGCCGGTCGACCGCCAGCCTGTCTGGCTGACAGATCAGCCAAACGGCTAGTTTTTTGAGGGGACTATAAATACCCCATTTCTTGGGGAGTTTTGACAAGACTTTTGACAAGAAAATTTTTCCTACTTTCTGGTTTTAAAAATTAGTTTTCAAAGTGTTTTAGAGCTTAAAGATTTCATCTTTATTGTTTTTCAAGGGTTTTGAAAAATCAAAGAAAACTAGGTTTTTGGGATATTGTTTTAGATTCTCATTTCTATCATCTACAAGAGATTTCCCAAGTAGTTTTTCTTTGTTACTTGATTTCCAAAAACACCTTGATATCCACTTGAGCTATATCTTCTATCTTAATCTATTAGGATCTTTGTTTTTGTGGAAAAAGAGTGTTTGTGGTCTTTGTAACCACTTGTTGTAAAAACCCTTATTTTGATTGGGTTGCTCCCTCTTTGGTAGAGGTTGAGATTGTGGTTTACTCCCTCTTGGTGAGGTGGAGTTGGAGTTGGTTTGTATCCCTCAAATGTGAGGTGGATTGTTGTTGTTTGGCTACGGGCCTACCCCTCGGTTGTGAGGTGGTGTTTGAGAGTGGAGTTTGGTACTCCCTTGTTGTACAAATCCTCCTCGGTGGAGGTTCCCTCAGTGGGAGTCCTCGATGGACAAGTTAATGGATTGAAAATCCTTCTCGGTGAAGGCGGGGACGTAGAGCTAGGGCTCGAACCTTGAAATATATCATTGTGTTTGCGTTTGATCCATTGCCTCTAACTCTCTCTCCTTTATTTTATGTTGTGCATAGCATCATTCTTATTGTCATATCATTCATATCTTTGCTTGCATTTGTACCTTGCATCTTTTATATTGTCATATCTATTGTATGCTTGGTTGCTGTGTGCCTCACTTGTACTTAACCACGAGAGCTTCATATAGCACCTCAACCCTTATCTAGGGGAGTCAAGAGGAGTTAGTCCAGAGCCCTTCACGGGGAATTCGGCTACACTCGTTGGTTGTATTAAGTGTGTTGCAAATTAGTTTTAGCTTCCGCATTTAGTATCTACATTAGCATTATCACCTATTCACCCCCCTCTCTAGGTGATTTACAATTGGTATCAGAGCCTACGCTCTTGATACTTAGGTTTAACAACCTAGGAGTGAGATCCTGTTTGCTAATCTATCATTTGCATTTGCACACTTTTGTTGTTTGCACACATATAGTTTGCACCCATGGACTTCTTGACCCCACCTATGTAACGCCCCGATCCTGCGCGTACGGGAACTACTATAAGAGGAGCTATCAGTTTTTCATCATCTTCCAATAACGACCCTCGGCTTGCTTATATATGGATGTATGTGTGTTGGGATGTACACCAGGACACATACCTAGATATATGAGTCAGACGAGTAATAATAATATAAGACTCCTGTCATGTCTGTTATGATGCCCGTTATGATTCCTGTTATGCATGTTATGACTCCAATAATGCCTGTCTTGATTCCTTTTATGATTCCTGTCATGAACTCCTGTCATGCTTGTTATGATTCCTGTTATTCTTGTTATGAACTCCTGTTATGACTACTGTGTGGTTTGCAACTCTGATTCTATGCGCTTGGATTACGATGATATGAGATAAAGGTATATAGATGAGGGTTTCCTTGTTTGGATTATTCCTTCAATGTACTAGTCTTACGAAGTCGTGACCTAAGCTTGTACAATCGGTTTTGCTCGTAATGAGGTTTTATATCGGATTTCCTGTTTTATGATGATTATGTTATACCTGTTTATACCTGCTATATTTGTGTTCTAACCCTCCTGTCTTCTGTGCCTGATATCAATTATTGTATACACACTTGTGCCCATCCTGGCTCGCCACTTGGCTTTTGCCTCACCACTCGCCTGGGGAGTTCTGACTCCTCTGGATTCTCATGTCCAGGTTTCGGAGCTAGGAACGTGTGGATCCTCCCTGTTGCTGATCAGAGTAGCGCAGCGGTAGTGTGGATCTCCAGCAGACCGTTCAGAGCTCTATCCTTCCAGGCCCCCTGTGTGCCTCTCGAGTTTTCCTTTAGTAAACTCGTGAGTGCCTTTTATACTATTCATTCTTATACACCCTTGTATTCTCGCAATTGCGCCATTATGATGATGTAATATTATTGTAATATTGGATCACCCCTGGTGATAACTTTGTAATTGTACTCATGTGTTGGAATGTATAATGCACCACTTGCTTCCGTACTCTGATTCTTGCCTGTACTGATGCTTAGCGTATATACGTGAGGGTATTTCTGACCTGCGTATATACGTCGCAGTGACGTCCCCGTACCCGCAGGATCGGGGCGTTACAACCTATGTTTGACCCTTCCAACATTGTTGTTTGGAAGACTAGGATGTCCATTTACCTACAAGCCCTATGATATAAGGTTCACCTTGCCATTACCAAGGAATCCTCCCTTAGTGATAGCAAGCATATAGGGGCTAATGCACAAGCCCTTGAGGCTATTAGAAGCACGCTTTCTAAAGATTATCTTATACTTGTTTCTAATCTTGATTCCGCTTTTGCAGTGTGGAACAAGTTGACAACCACAACCACCTCCATGTTTCAATTGCCTATCCAACAAGAAGAGGAATCTAGTGGAGAATCCGAGTCACAATGCTACATGGTCCAAGGAAATGACTCCCTTGAGGTATCTTCAGAATCTCAATTAGATTGTAATAATGCTAGTTCTTCATGTGATGATTATGTTGATCCAAATGCTTTAAATGAAGAACTATCTATTGTGTGTGAAAAATATTGAAAAAATATAATATTTTGAAAAAGAAAGTCTAGGCCTTAATAATGATAATAAAAATTTGATTTCTAGTACTGATATTGTTTTGCAAGAGAAAGTGGAGATTTCTAATGAGATGCATTCATTGAAATCTCAACTAGACCTTGCTCTAAAAGAAAATGAATTTTTAAAATCTAAAAATGATTGTAATGATGTTTTGAAGAAAAATAAAATTTTGTCTTCAAAAATTGAATTTGTAGTAAAAGAAAATAATTCTTTGAAAATAAAAATTGATTCTATTTCAAAGGATTTAGAAAATTGTTTAAAGAAAAATGTTTCTTTGAAAAGTAATATTGATTTACATGTTTGCCATGCTAGTGTAGCTTCATCTAGTTCACACATTGCATGCCACACTTCTTCTTTAATTGAAAATGACATATCTATGCTAAAAAAGAGTGTTGATTGTTTGGGCTCCACTTTGAGCCATTGTGTTTTGAGTCACACACGTTTGGAAACTTTGTTTCGAAAGAAACAAGTTCCATCTATGCATGTACACCCTCCACGGCATACACATGCTACTCACGGTCACCACCATCACACATTGTATGCTCATGTGTACACTTGTACACATTGTAGACGTAAGGGCCACCTTGCTAAATTTTGTTATGATAGAATACATGTTTCAAATTTAGCAAATAATTTTGTTTGGGTTAGAGAAGGGACTAACCCCCATGGACCCAAAAGAGTGTGGGTACCAAAGACCACCCCTATTGTATTTGATGTAGGTGTGGGCTCTCGCATAACGTGAGAGTATCGGTGCCTTGGAGTGGATGCGTTCCGAGCTTCATGATGATTATTTGGATGCATCACTTTCAAGGGAAGTTTGGTGGAGAGGACCATCATGTTTTGGAGATAATGAGAGTTGCTTCTTCGGTTTTGGTGACAATCCTTTACTCCCGTTTTTATTTACATGCTTTTCATATTTATTGTTTATAGCATGTTTTGTTGTTTATAGATTTTATGTTAATGCCATGATTATTAGATCATTGACATACATGTATAGCCTTTGAGACACCCATGTTTAATATGGACCATTATTTTTGTGTTCTCACCATTGTTTAGCTATTATGTATATCATAGTTTTATACATGTGGATTTACATAATGATCGTGTTTATATTTTTCATAATTGATTTGTATCTTGTTTTATGCTTCATGTTTTGATTACTTGTTTAGATGTTAGTTTTCATTAAGACTAGGTATATACTTGTACATATAGTGGGCCACAAATAAATTTATATATGTTTGTACTTGAATGCTTATTTGTTCCCATTAGATGTGCTAGTATAGTCTAGTTTTGATGATTCATGCATTTTAAATTTGTATTCCCATTTTCGGATTTGTTTTGTGAATTTATGTTTAACTTCATGTATATGTCTATCTTGTCTAAACTATTAGATATACATGTATATCCTTGAGCCACGTGCCTTCATGCATATACATTTGTGGACTCGTTATGTTTTGGATATGTATGTATACTTTAGTTTGTACATGACATACATATACCTTGAAGATTAAATAGTTTTGATGATTTTCATGTTTTAAGGAATATTGAGCTTATTGTCCATCCTTCATGATTATGATCTTCACATCTTATTTGTACACTCACCTTTATTATTTACTCATGTTTTATTTTCATGAGTCATATTTATGCTTAATTGGCTTAGAGTGTGATTATCATGTGGATTTCATGTTTCATGAAAAATAATTTTGTTGTATTCCTTTCTTGAAGGATTTCTTACTATTTTACAAGTTTTTTCATTTAACTAGTTGCGGGATTCTTCGTTATGGTAGATGTTTTCAAACATACTTTATTTTTCAAACCTATTTTTGAAAACCCTACCTTTCATGGGCGGTTGGATGGGAGACCATGCTCATGTATGCTTATAGTGAAAATCATTTTAAACTTGAACATGTGTTGGGAGGATAAGTAATATGAGATATACATTTGATATTATTGTTGTTTCAATTGGTATCATTGGATTCTTTCAATTGGTATCAATATTGACATTCTTTTTGTATACTCATATATATGTTTTATTTGTGTTTATTATATCCCTATATCTTGGAGCACAAATTTTGTTATGCTAAAGCTTGACTTTTTAATGCCTATCATGTTTCAATTGATGTTTCAATTGATATTTTAAAAACTATGCATAAGCTTATGAAAAATAAATTTTTTTTTTAATCATAGTTTTATTGGTATTTCATAAAGAGGGAGAAAATTCATGTTTTATCTTTCATTGTTATTTGATTTTCACTCCCACACTTTATGATATTGTTTTGGTATCATATGTTCTAAATGACAAATATTTACAATTGATATCAAGATGTTTAGTTGTTTACTTTCATTAATATCTATTGATGTATTTCTTTCAATTGGTATCCATGAAAATTTATATTGATTTGTTGATGACCCCTTATTGATTCTTTGTTTCGAAAAAAAAAAAATTGCTCTTATTGGTTTTGGTTTTACTTTGACCCTTTGTTGATGATTGACAAAAAGGGGGAGAAGTATTTGAGTTTATATGCATATTTATCATGTATGATTTGTTTTATTGGAATCAAAAGCATTTATTTAAGAACATGTTTATTTTTGGTATCAAGAGCTTTATTTGGTGTTTTACCTTTTGCAATTGGTATCATTAGTTTTGTTTTGCAATTGGTATCAAGAGCTTGTTTTGAAAAGTTATTTGTTTTATTTAATTGATATCAAGAGCATGTTTTGAAAAATTTATGTGTTTTATGCATATTGATGCATACATGTTTATGAACATTTATTGCACATATTTATTGTTTTCTTCTATGCATGAGTTAAGGGGGAGCTTCTTTGAAGCTTAACTTTAATCCATGCATATATAACTCCATGAGTTTTGTCATCATCAAAAAGGGGGAGATTGTTGGCCCAGAGGCCTTCCACTCTAGTTTTGATGATGATTAACTCATGTAATTATGTTTACTACTTATCTTGTGATGTTTAGTTTCGGATCATTAATCAAGATATTAGTTGATGATTAGCTTCAACAAAGGAGTTTGAAAGCTTTTCATGGTGATTCCAGGGCCCGAGCATCAAGATCATACATTGGAGTCTAGCTCGTGGATCACGGTTTGAATCGAGTCGACTTGAAGATGGAAGATCGTCAAGAAGACTTAGGTATCCATAGTTTAGTTTGAGTTTTAGATCCATTTGTAAAGATAAGAATAGTTGATATTCTCAAGTGCACAACACACACGTTTTATGGTTTTTTCGGTTTTTAGTTTAACCGATATTTGTTTTCATGAATAGATTGATCAAAACAAGTTTAAATGATTTATATGTATAGTGGATGTATTCTAGTTATACATGCATGTTTAAACTTCTTATACAAACTTATTTTGACTTTCCTATTCATGTGTTGAAAAATCAAAGTTTGGAAAATACAGTTTTTGGTTTTTGGTAAAATTTATAAGATACAAAAATAGTTCAAAATGATTAATATTTGAGTTGAAATTTTTATCACATGTTTATATATCAATGCAAAATGATAAAACTATTTTTGTGGAATTTTAGAATATTTATAAGATTTATTAAAATATTTTAACATATTTTTCTGACCTAGTTTCTGACCCAGAACTGTGCTGACAGGCCAGATCGGTCGACCGCACGGTCGACCAAGCCAGGATCCGGTCGACCGGGCGGTCGACCGACGTGCACAGACCTGTGCACGTCTGCTGGAACAGTGGGCCGGTCGACCGGTCGGTCGACCGGACCGGAGAGCTTTGCTATCTGTATCTGGGAGGTCGACCGGGCGGTCGACCGGACCAGAGAGCTTTGCTCTCTGTACCTGGGCGGTCGACCGGGCTGTTCCAACGGTCATATTTATGACCGTTGGCGGTCGACCGGCCGGTCGACCGCCAGCCTGTCTGGCTGACAGATCAGCCAAACGGCTAGTTTTGGAGGGGCCTATAAATACCCCATTTCTTGGGAGTTTTGACAAGACTTTTGACAAGAAAATTTTTCCTACTTTCTGGTTTAAAAATTAGTTTTCAAAGTGTTTTTAGAGTTTAAAGATTTCATCTTTATTGTTTTTCAAGGGTTTTGGAAAATCAAAGAAAACTAGATTTTTGGGATATTGTTTTAGATTCTCATTTCTATCATCTACAAGAGATTTCCCAAGTAGTTTTTCTTTATTACTTCATTTTCAAAAACACCTTGATATCCACTTGAGCTATATCTTCTATCTTAATCTATTAGGATCTTTGTTTTTGTGGAAAAAGAGAGTTTGTGGTCTTTGTAACCACTTGTTGTAAAAACCCTTACTTTGATTGGGTTGCTCCCTCTTTGGTAGAGGTTGAGATTGTGGTTACTCCCTCTTGGTGAGGTGGAGTTGGAGTTGGTTTGTATCCCTCAAATGTGAGGTGGATTGGTTGTTGTTTGGCTACGGGCCTACCCTCGGTTGTGAGGTGGTGTTTGAGAGAGGAGTTTGGTACTCCCTTATTGTACAAATCCTCCTCGGTGGAGGTTCCCTCGGTGGGAGTCCTCGGTGGACAAGTTAATGGATTGAAAATCCTTCTCGGTGAAGGCGGGGACGTAGAGCTAGGGGCTCGAACCTCGAAACATATCATTGTGTTTGCGTTTGATCCATTGCCTCTAACTCTCTCTCCTTTATTTTGTGTTGTGCATAGCATCATTCTTATTGTCATATCATTCATATCTTTGCTTGCATTTGTACCTTGCATCTTTTATATTGTCATATCTATTGTATGCTTGGTTGCTTGTGTGCCTCACTTGTACTTAACCACGAGAGCTTCATATAGCACTTCAACCCTTATCTAGGGGAATTAAGAGGAGTTAGTCCAGAGCCTTCACGGGGAATTCGGCTACACTCGTTGGTTGTATTAAGTGTGTTGCAAATTAGTTTTAGCTTCCGCATTTAGTTTCTAGATTAGCATTATCACCTATTCACCCCCCTCTAGGTGATTTACAAGCTTGTACTGAGAGTGACACTGGTGTAAGTAATCTTTTTTTCTTTCATTTTTACTTTATTGAATCTAAAGTTATATTCTTTGTTCTTCATTTCTATTTTTCTTCTACTTTCCTCTGAGGTGATTGTATCCAAATGAATCCTATAGCATCAAAACTACCTTGCCCTTGCAAGTATCATTGATGACTTATGGTGATAAAATAGCCATTTTTAAATTAGTCTAAGCTTACACCTTTATTTCGTAGTTTAGAATGTGAATGGGGAAGATCCTATACACTATGTTTTGATCGCCTTCAAGGCAAGGTAAATCGTTGCAACGGATCTAAGGGAAGCAAGTTTCAAGGAGGTAAGTAAGTATTTATTTTAGTTCTTTCTTTCTTTGCATATTAGGTTAGAAACACATCTCTCTTTATTATTCTTTACTTTAACTTAGTTTTTTTCTTTTCAAAACACCAACAATCACCATCTTCTCCACTCTTCTGTTTTCTCCAAATTAACATTGCTTTCTTTCTCTTTTCTTTTTAAAGAACATAGAAGAACTTTTAACCAGTTTTATAAACTTTTAAAATAAACTTACCTAACGCTTCCATGGCAAGCCCTCCTTGTGGATCACGACCCACATAGCCACTTGCTATCGCGGTAGTATTGAGAATCTAGTACCATTTCTAAACTACTATATTTCTGTGTGCAGGTAATTCCTCAATCAAATTTTGGCGCCGTTGTCGGGGAGGGACGGTAAGTAACTCTTTTTTGTTTACTTTATTGGTTAATTTCTTTTCTGTTCTTGTGCACAGGAGGAGACATCAAGGAGATTTTTGCTACAGTGGACATATAAGTGGCCCTGGACTCTGCTCAAGAAAGTAGAGCCCAGAAGCATTCAGATTTGCCGCATTCCGCGGCAATTTGAGTGAACTACTAACTTGTATTTTTTTGCAGGTTGGTTGAATTGTAAAGTTTAAATTTCTGCAGCTATTTATTTTCTTTTTTAACTCACTGTACATACTTTTCTAAACTCAACAGTAAATTGTTGCTTGTAAATGCGAAAAAATATTTAGACTTCCATTTAGGCATGTGCTTATTTCATTATATTTTTTATTTACTGTTGAAGAGTGCTGGAGCCATGGTATGTGTGCATAACATTTAGTGTAAGGTTCATTCTTATATTAAATATTGCATGAGTGTTACTTTTTTACTATAAACTTGTACACTGCACTAAACTGAATTAAGGGCTTGTCTTATAATAAGATAAGGTAGGGAAGTCATTACCCTCCCTTAGCCCACAAACAATCTCCTCACTCACTAATCTAAGCCTAACTTAAAACTGAGTAGACGTTGACCTGGGGACATCTCAGACTCAATAGGAGACTGATTAAGGGGAAAGTTGATTAGAATTTGACTATTGCAAAATCGGTGTCTAAGGTTGGAGATTGAGAGGTGAAATCTCGAAGAATAATGGTTTGGCATAATTAGGCCCGTTGCTTAGGCACGGATATCTCCCACTGGTCTTGCCCCTAACTGGCTGATTAACTTATGGTTAGATTCTGTAATATACCTCCCGTGGCCAGTTAACCAGTTAGGAGTCGTTTAGGTCTATGGTCTACCCTAATTTAGACTAGATTTTTCTTTCTTCATTAGTTTGTTTGCTTGTTTTTTTTTTATTTTTTTGACATCTTTGTGATATGAATTACAATTCTAATTATTCCAATGCATATAGTGATCCATACTTCACACCAACCTTTTGAATTCGGATATTATCAACCTGGCATATCATAACTTTAATCAATTACGTATGTCGGATTGGTCTTATCCGAATCAATATAAGCCCCAGTCCCAATATTATGAACAAGACTGGAACAATCATCATCACTCTTCACAGAGTCAATAGGGATGCAACTCCCCCGAGTCATATGGTCAAAAACCTTACCAACATCCACCTTCATATATTCTCTTTCAATATCAACCTATAGAAGAAAAATCAGATTTAGAAAAGAGTTATGAAGTCTTCCTTGAGTTTACACGTTAAAACCAAAATCTGAAGGACTCACAATCCCATCAAGAATTTCAAATCCAAGATCCTTACTCTATTTTTCCAGTCCCTCCACAAGAAGAACCTATGAACTTAGGAGTATGAGAAACCTGATTCAGTTCGAAAATAATTTTTTCCAACCTATCAATAGGTTGAAGCACAAATGAGTCATTTGATCAATATAGTGAAAGATAAGAATGAGGAAACTCTACTAACACATTTGTGACCATTCCAATTGCTCTAATCATACTGATAGGAACGAAGAATCATGGTGTCTTAGAGACTTTAACCAATAGTCAATTCATCACACAAACTTGAACTTGACTAATTTCAAACCTTAGACAAATTGGCAAGTTTTTCATTCAATGAGACTGAACTTGAATGTGAATGTGACCCTGATCTCCAACATTGTGATTCAGTTCCCGTCTTTGAATCTATATTAACTCCGGTATCCTTACCCAATTTGGACCACTTTCCCAAGCCAATGTTTATTTCATACCCATAGATCTAGAAATTGAATCACCAATTTTGGAAAGCCACATTCCATTGATGAAAAAAGAATGTGAATTTTATTTCTTTGATTTGGACCTAACTATTGAACCAATACTGACCTCGAACTTACACTTGATTTTTCCGAGTTAGTAATGGCTCCCGAACCTATCATTCTTGAGCCCAAATCATCCAATTCATCTCACATTCCTCTGTTGGACATAGGTATAGACCATAATGACTCAGTGATGATATTTCAAGATTGGTTATATGAAGAGGATAGTTTTCATGATAGAATCTTGCATGATCCTATTCATATTGGGAATGTAAATATGTAAATAGAAAAGAGGTCAATAAAGGTGGGTTTCGTGAACCACCACATTATCTTGATTGGGTAGCAACGTTTGCCCTCTTTACTTGTGATGTTCCTCATGAGTGACTAAAAGGTTAGTCTAAATCTCATATATGGATTTTTAGTGTATGACTCTAGCAATGTCATCATCATTAAGAGCTTGAAGTAAGGCATAGTGTGCCCTAGCATTTGCGTCAAACTCTTTTGTAGCAATATCGGACCAAGTGTCCTCATCACCAAGGGGTACGCTAAAGGGTTTAATCACCGCCTTTGCAACCCAGATTCCTAAGGATTGCAAAAACACGGTCATCTTAACCTTCCATATGGAAAAGTTAAGGCCATCAAACTTGGATGGGGTCTTAATACCTTCAGCTATCTTTACTAAAGTGTATGAGGATGGAATATGAAAAACTGATTGGCAATTAAGGATCTCTCTAAGGTTGTTAAGCCAAGAAACTAGAGACCAAGCTCTGATACCAATTGAAAACACCTAGATGGGGGGTGAATAGGTGTTAATGCTAATCTAATGCACTTTTGAAACTAATTAAGATGTATGATGCAAACGGTCACACAAAATAAGAAATTGAAGCCGAATTTCTGGTGAAGGGCTCTAGAACTTCTCCTCTTTGTTTCCTCTAGATGATGAGTTGAGGTGCTTAATAGCTTCCTTATTGATATGAGTATAAACCGAAAGTGCAAGAAGATGAAATGAATGCAATATTGAAAATAAGACAAATAGTATCACAGGAATAAGAATGTAAAGCAATAAAGAGAAAGAAGAAATCAATCGCAAACACAAGAGAATTTGTTTCGAGGTTCGAGCCACTGTTCTACGTCCCCGCCTTCACCACTATGAAGGATTTTCACTAAATCCACAAAGGGAACTTCCACACAGGAATCTTACACCCAAGGGATTCAATTTGTCTACACAAGACCGGAGTACCCAACTCCAACAATACTATCATCTACACAAGAGGAACCACAACACAAGGGAATACAAATCACTTGGTGATCTATGAAGACCACAAACACTCTCTTATAACTTCTTATAGATGGAATATGATTTTGGCTCAAGAAGTAAAGTGAGAGAAAATTTTTTGTAGCAAAAGATTTTAAAGACTTAAAACCAACTGAAAAGCTTTTGAAAAAGAAGAACTTAGAAATGGAAAGCAATGAAACACTTCTTCTCTTGAAAACACTTGAAACTTGGATATTTTTCTTATTGAAAACCAAGACCCATGACCACTATTTATAGGCAAAGGATAAATACCATTCATAAGTGATACTAGGTCATTAGGGGTGAGTTTAACCACTTGAAAATAAGAAATAGCCGTTGGAATACATAAAAAATAAAACAGACCAGAAATAGAGCCGTTGGTGTCAATCTGGACAGCTGCCGGTCGACCGGCAAGCCACTTGGCAAAATAGCCGTTGGCTCCGGTTGACCGCCCGGTCGACGGTAGGTCATTTGAAAAGAGAATTTTGAACTGCCGGTCGACCGGCCTTGTCGACCGACACAAACCGAGAGCAATAGTCATGCAGTCGGTCGACCGGTCGGTCGACCGCAGGTGCTGACGATCAAACCGACCCGGTCGACCGACAAACGTGCACAACGTGCACGTTCACGGCCAAAAGGCCCGGTCGACCGGTCGGTCGACCGTTTTGGCCTGAAACAGTAGCGGTCGAGCCGTTATGGCCTGAAAAAGCTTAAAAACAGATTTTTAAACTTGAAAATATTTTTAAAATATTTTACATTGGTTCGAGGGTTATGTAGCATAGTATAAGAGATAAAATACATGTTCTAAACTTGATATAAAATTTGAAAAATTATGAAACATGTATATTGACCAAACATGCAACAAAACCATATCCAAAACTGGTATTGTTGAAAAGTGTATTTTTGTGTGTGTTACTTCTTGAGCACTTCTATCATATCCTTACTCTTTAACATACTAAATTCTTACAAGGGTCTAGGTGACTTCAAGATCTTCAATTCGGGTTTTTTTCCATTTGCATCGTTGAGTTTCTTGAATTCTTGATCCCGTATTTGAGTCATCTTGAGTCAACACACCTTCCTTTAGGGGAAAAACTTCTTATATCTTAAGAACCCTGAAATAATCTTAAACACTTAAACTTGATTCGTACAAATAACTATATATGTTTTGTGATCATCAAAACTCTAAAACCAGGTGATTGTAATCTTGGGCCAACAATATATACACACACACACACTTGAGTTTTTGGACTTGGACAATATTGATTTTGTCAACAACTCAAAGTGTCAATGCCTCAAGTTTATATTGGAACAACAACTCAAAGTGTCAATGCCTCAAGTTTTATATTGGAAGATTTTGTCCTGTCCAAGTCCAAAAACTCAAGTGTTTGTGTATAAATCTGAATACACACACACACATTTGTTACACAACATTTGAGTTTTGGACTTGGACAGGACAAAATCTTCCAATATAAAACTTGAGGCATTGACACTTTGAATTGGAAGATTTTGTCAACAACTCAAAGTGTCAATGCCTCAAGTTTTATAAATCTGAATATATATACACACACACACTTTGAATTGGAAGATTTTGTCAACAACTCAAAGTCCAAAAATCTCAAATGTTTGTGTGTATCTGAATATACACACACACACACTTGAATTGGAAGATTTTGTCAACACTCAAAGTCCAAAAAACTCAAATGTGTGTGTGTGTATATTCAGATTTATAAAACTTGAGGCATTGACACTTTGAGTTGTTGACAAAATCAATATTGTCCAAGTCCAAAAACTCAATGTCCTAAAGAATGAATAATTTCTTATGTTCTTGATACTTGAGATGAGGATCATTGGCTCCTTTATTGTTCTGATGCCTTGTATCATTTTTTAAAGAAACTGTGCCTTGTATCATGGTGCCAGTTACAATATTTGAAGCAACCATTCAAACAATTCTCGTTAAAAATAAATAATATATAAAATGCTTGGCGAGATGTGGGGAATGCGGAATCTAACCCTTTCTCTTTCTTTCATGCTCCTCCTTTGCCTAATAGCTGTAAATTCAATCTCTTCATCAATTAATAGTATTATTTTTCAAACAAGATTACAAAGTTTTCTTCGTCTCATATATTTATCTTGATTGTCAACTTGTTGTGGTTGCTACTGCTGCTGTGTTTAATCAATTGTTTGGGCGTGTAATCCCCTCATTGGCGGGGTTAATCATGAGTTCATTCACATGTTCCTCACACACAATGCATGTTATTCCTTCCTTTTTTCCTTTCTATTTTCCATTGAATATTTCGTCTTTATTACCACTAAAATCTAATTAGCACCCCCCACCACTCCCCGCTCCCCCGACGGGCCCCCCAACCCCAAAACCCCACAAATAATATATATATATATATATATAATATATATATATATATATATATATATATATATATATATAGAGAGAGAGAGAGAGAGAGAAATGTAAATCAGCTGACACAGGAGTCAACTCCCTCCTATGTCGCACTCAAAATCATATTTTCCGAGTGAATTTTCAAGATCCGACCGCACATTGTCATATTCATATTCTAAAATATACACATATAAAAAATCAAGTGATTTGAAATTCGTTTGCTCATTGATCTAATCGTTCCATTTTGTTCTATTGTTAAAAAACCGTTAATGTTTGAACTCAAAGAAAATGGAGTAAACAAACTTCAAATCACTTGATTTTTTATATGTGTATATCTTAGAATATGAAGATGATAATGTGCGGTCGATCTTGAAAATTTACTCGAAAATTGATTTTTGAGTGCGACATAGGAGGGAGTTGCCTCCTGTGTCAGCTGATTTACATTTCTCTCATATATTATATATATATATATATATATATATAGATATATATATATATATATATATATATATATATATATATATATATATATATATATATCATCCACTTGTACTATATATACACAAATATTCATCATATCAGATCAATCAATGAAGATGGTCATAATTTTGTACTACAGTTATCATAATTTATCCTTAAAGCTAAATTAAAGAGGTAAACCGAAAGAACAAAACAGTAACCAGCCAGCAAACATTATCTAACATATAATCCTCTTCAATCATATATGCCTCTGATATATATGATGATCATAACGACTGTCTTTCCATCCTTCATCACTGAAATCCAAGCTCCCGAAACCATTTTTGGAGAAATCATCGACAAATCCCAACCTCCTCCGCTGCTGCTGCTGCTGCAATTGGACCTGCAGCAGCATAATTAGGGTTTGCTGGTGGTGCTGCAATCTGCTGGTTTGGCTGCTGCTTAACTGATGATCCTTCCCCATTATGCCTAGATTCCTTCTTCGGCCTCTTCTCATAGACGATGCACAGAGAATGCTCATTAGACTGCACGTTAATATACATGAAGAGGAAATTGTAAATATCAAGGTATCAACACTTGAAGATCTTTACATGATTTCATGCTTGTTTATTGATTTAGCACTGAAAATGAATTAAACATGGTAAATAATTTTGAGATCATATCGTAGGGGCTAGAGCCCCATCCCTCCCTCGCTCCCCCCCCCCCCATCCCTCCCTCCCTCCCTCTCTCTCGCGCTAGAGCCCCATCCCCGCCGCCGCGCCCCCCCCCCCCCCCCAACCCCAACAATCCCCGCCCGCTCTCTCTCTCGGGCTAGAGCCCCATCCCTCAAACCCCCACACCCCACCCCCCCCCCCACCCCCCCCGGCCCCGCCCCCCACCCCGCTCTCTCTCTCGGGCTGGAGCGCCCCCCCTCAAACACCCCCCCCCCCCCCCCCCGGCTAGAGCTCTCTCTCGGGCTAGTGCCCTCTCTCTCTCGGGCTAAGCCCCCCCCCGGCCCTCTCTCGGGCTAGAGCGCACCCCACCCCCCCCCCCCCCCCCCCGGGCTAGAGCCCCACCCCCCCCCCCCCCCCGCGCCCTGCCCCCGCCCCCCTCTCTCTCTCTCTCTCGGGCTAGAGCCCCATCCCTCCCTCCCTCCCTCTCTCTCTCTCTCTCTCGATCTAACAAAAAAAAATGAGATCATGGTACTTACACCGACGGGATAGTTTGCGTATTCCCTTAAGCCCAATTTTGGCCCTTGTTCACGGCCACCTTTCCTTCTTGGCCTGTAATCGTACTTGCTCATGAAACCGATTCGGTTCCCTTGTTCGTCGTAGATCTCCGTTGTTTCTCTTAATGCCAGGTTCCGTGATCACTTGTGCGGTGTGGACGTTCTCCCCTCCCGTACTCGGGATAAGAATTGATAAACCTGACCTCTTTGAGAACCTCTGGCTCTGGGTTAAGAGAAAGAGGGAGATATGAAGCATCCATTAGAGAGAGTACCACGTCCTAAAAGGAAAACAAAGTAAAAATATTGAAACATTGAGGCAGACGTAATTGGAAAAGCAATAAGAGTACCTGACTGTAGGAGAGTTGTTGGATCATTGGTGAAGAGGCCGATGATTCTTCTTCCTCGCACCCATAAATCAGCGAAACTCTCTGGTAGAGCTTTGATGATCTCCCTGTCCCTCCTCTCCACTGCACCGTCCGGCCTCATCTTATGTTTCTCACTAGCTACTTCTTCCTCGCTTTATTATTCATGAACTAGCGAAGCTTCAAATATTCAAAGATGCACACAACTTCCCTCCATTTCCCCTATTTATAGTGAGGGGCGGCTGCGTGGGCCCCATGTCACGTGGGCTCAGAAGGCTCGCTTTATGCCGAGAGCCGATGAGGAAGGCACCAAGTTTACCTGAGGGCCCGCAATTCCAACGTGCGGTCAAGAAATTAGAGAAGCCTTTTGTCGTTTTTTTTGTTTTTCATTTTTTCAATTTTTAGGGGAGAGATGCGAGTTTGAGACACCAAGTCAAGAGTGTCCTGGTGCAAAATACCGGGGGACATGCTCTTTACAGCTAGAACTTCTGAACTTCTTCTCTCCTCATTCGTACTCTTACTGGCGCATGAATGTAACTATTAAGTAACTCACGAATGTAAGTGGGTTTCACAAATTTGAGGGGGCATGTCTTCTCTTCTCCACTTCCTTGCTTTTGTTTCCTCTTGGATGTTTTTATTGCATTGGGATAGCCTTAGCCTTGATTGATGATGATTATAAGATTTTCTTTTTTTTCTCTCTTTCTCTCTGCCGTAGTTTTGTTTTGAGCTTTTGAAGGGATTCCGACCTCCCAATCACATGTCTAAGTTCTTTTATTCACTTTTTTTTATTGGGGTAGGGAATCTCTCAATCTTTTCTTTGGGGCTGAGAGTTTAGAAAGATGAGAGATCCTCTACCTTCGGGGCCAAACAATTTGGGACATCTGGCACTCCTGTCGGTGTTGGTGGGGCCCATATACACTTGGTGTACAGTACTAGTACTGACCCTGAGATTTGTTGTGGGCCTTGTGGCCCTTTGAGGCTTGTGAGTTGTGAGGAGTTGGTCAAGTCATCTGTCTCTGTCCACAAAAGTAACGGCACGTCATTTTCCATGAGGACTGTTTGTGCTTCCCTTTTGCCGCTAACTGGCCTTCACAGCTACCTAGCTTGATGCTTACGCTCATTAGCCTAATTTGATGTTAGTGCAAAAATGTGAAATGCAGAACTAGAACTAGAGAGAAGTGAATTTTTCTTTGCTGTGAATTGCAACACGAAATTGGAGTGTTCCTGAACTGTGAAGTGACTCCAAGAAGTAACACTAGGTCTGGGTGTTCCTGAATAGCGAAGTGACTCCGAGAAGCGAACACGATGTCATGGTGTTTCGAGTAGCGAATGTTCCCGAGTAGCGAAATGACTCCGAGAAGGCAACACGAAGTCCATATGTTCCTAGTAACGAAGTGACTCCGAGAAAGCGACTCCGAATCAATAGATCTCAAGATCGAAGGGACACCCCAAAATAGTTGTATAGTTTTGTAGTAGAGTTGTTGTGCATCCTTGAACTATATGCTTGAAGCAATATTTGACCTACTATGGTGCAAGGATCCCAAAGTCAAATTGCCTCCAAGAAAAGCAGTTGAAGAATTCTGATCTGCACCAACCAGATTCTCTGGTGATCTCCTCGATCTGATTAGACAAGTGACCTTCTCGGTCTGACGCAAGATCGGGCTCTACTTATAAACTAAACACAATCTTATTAATTTATTAATCTTCTATTGTTTTTGTCATGTCTCAAATGAACTACAAGGGAGCCTATTTATAGGTCTCACTAGAAATTCAAGAGCCACCATCCCTTAATGAGGATAACTCAAGGGACTCATCTAGATTAAATGAATCTGACCCAAGAGTCACCAACACATAATAAGTTAAGCCCAGAGGTTTATGTCCATATTCAATAAATATAGCCTAAGGATCATTAGCCACTTTAATGAGGAAAGCTCAAAGGTTATCAATCACTAAATGAGGGAAGCCCAAAGAGTAATCAACTCATAATTAAGAAATTCCAAGAGTTTTATATTCGGATTCAATGTAAGAAGTCCAAGGGTCTTAGTTGTATTAACCAAACCCACTCATGTTCAACTAGTTTGCACTTATGAGAAATTATTAGTTAAAACTATTTTATTGTGACAAAAAATTAAATGTTACCAATATATGTAAATAAAATACATATAATTTGAAAACTATTTTATGATTGAAAAACCAATTTTGCATAAAACATCTAACATTTGATAGTAAATGGACTTTAAATATGTGCTGATAGCGCAGCTTACTCTCCCTCAAGTTTAAGCCACATTATGGTGAATTATATGATGCCAATGACAGAGACAAGTGAAGAATGTCCATGTAGAAGCTCCCAACCCTTCCAACCAACAAAATGGACCTGAAACTCTCGTCACTAGGTCCGATAATTGGGTCAGATCATACTGATTAGATCGAGCCAATTATAGTGACTCATATCTCGTTCGTTCAACTAAGGACTCAATGCAATTAACCAGGTGCCACTTTGTTAAATGTACTTAATGACTCAAAGCAACCTACATTCACCTAGCTAGGGCTTAATTAATTAATTCTCCACTAACTCCCCATTTGAGAGAGAGAGAGAGAGAGAGAGAGAGAGAGAGAGAGAGAGAGAGAGAGAGTGTAAAGTGAAAAATATTATTTAGTGCTAGCCTCTTTTCTTTTCTTTTTTCATTTTTCAATTTATGGAAGAGCTTCACCTAGGTGCCACGAAGGATTCTCTAACCTAACTCCTCTGATAACACTTAATTTGAAAAAATATACCCCACTTACTCCAAACCCTTCCCACTAGTCTTATATGGGGAGCATGAGCATGCTGGCACAAGATTTTTAGGAAACGAACATGTCAAGGGGCACAGTGTACTACACATATAAGAGGCACATGTGGCTTTTTCCGTGGAAAAGACGTGGCTTTTGTGTGCTGGCTTGAGATAGTAAGTTTGCCCAGCTCTAGTGGATTCTTTTTTTTTTAGGAAATATACTCCTAATATTATTGACACCGTTGCACTTACAGACACAAAAACAATAAACACTTCACTAGAGTATTATATTTTTGTAAGGATATTTTTGTAAGCATTCCGTTCATGGTCACAGTTTCAGAAATAAGGCATTTTTATGAGGACTACGATCATGGTCGTAGTTTTTAGAAATAAGACATTTTTATTAGAACTGTGATCATGGTCGCAATCCTCGGAAATAGAATTTTTTTTGTGAGGACTGCGATCATGGTCGCAATCCTATATATACCAGCAATCAGTATTTGCGAAGCATTAATACTGAGAAGAAAGAAAAAAGAGGTGTTTTAGACTTTTCGCTAAGAGTGAAAATGTCAAAAAAAATAATAGAACCGCAATGATGCTGGATGTATTTATTGCTTTTATAAAGAACCACAGTGACTGTAATTCTAGAATCAGCATTTTTTGGTAAGTGCTAATGTTTTAATGGACCATAATCTGGTAAGTGCTTTGTTTTAATGACCATGATTTTTTGTTTGCTAACTTGAGCCAGTAAGTTTGCCTAGCTTTTTTCCTCCAAAAAAAAAAAAAAAAAAATTTGCCTAGCTTTTAAATCCCTATCTCTTCCGATCAAACAAGCATTAGAGTTAGTTATTATTTCGCTAACTTTTAAGGATTTTTCCTGAAAAAGTAAAAGACAAGGCACATAATTCTTTTAAAAAAAATAATTCTCAAATTTACCATTTTCACTGTTACTTAGAATTACCCATAACTCTTGTATAAAATTTATTTAGTTTATGCAACCATCAGCCTAACGAGAGAGACACCTTTTCATCCAACTTTTGTTTTAGCACTGGCCTCTTACTCTTGTTAACTTTTTTATCCAACTTTTGTATTGTACTGGCTACTTTGAATTCTCCACTATGCTCCCCATTTTTTGAGAGAGAGAGAGAGAAGCAACTGAGAACTCCATCCCATCCCCAGTTTTTTTTTTTCTCACCGCACTATGCTCACCGTCACCGTGCTCCCCGAGCGCGGTGAGCATAGTGCGGTGAGCAAAATTTTTTCATCCTATCCCCGATTCCCTGAGGGAGGCTGCCGTCCCAAATCATGTCGCCTCAGAAGACCCAATTCGGGGCTCCCGCGTTAACGGGGAGGACACGAATTCCCAAGAGAAGGTCGATGTTGAGTCCACTTATCAGAGGAGGAGCCCCAACAAACTCTTTCTTTTGCTGTTCATTTTTCAGTTTCAGGGGAGAGATGCCAGTTGAGATTGTTGTGACGAGTGTCCACGTGCAATATCGTTTTTCTCCCACGTGTATGCTATACATCTTCAAGAGCAAAAGCAACAGATAAGAGTAGCAATTAAATTAATATAAGTAAATTAATATACCAATGTAACACTTAGCGTGAAAGAAAACAACATATATATTAATATTATATACTTTAACGTAGGGGCATTTCGTTGCACCCTCTATGTCAAATTATAATTAGGAAAAAACTTCATTTCATATTTTATTCGCTTCAGCTATTTTTTTTGTAAACCAACCACGTACGCCCACTTGTCAAGTACAGAAGCGTCCCTTAGTGGTGAAAGATGCAAATGAGCCCGCATTAATCGCTTTGAAAAAGCGAACCACTTCGAAAATATTGACTGCTAGCGCCGCCGCGTGCGTGCGTGGTGTGTGTGGTGTGTGTGTGTATATATATATATATATATATATATATATTATATATATAATATATATATATATATATATATATATATATATATAGACGTGTATAGTTTCAGAAGAATTTGAGCCTGAGTCTTTTCCACTAAAATACAATCATACATCATACATCATACGAGATCCATTTTGTTGAAGTTGATCTATATTATTTCAAATATTTTTAAAAACAAAAAATTAAGTATTTTAAATACTTTTTGTCCATGCATAAAGCAGGGAAAATACGGATAGCCTAAATAGTGAGTTGGTTAGTTTAACGGTGCAAAATATTTGAAACCTAATAAAAATTTGTTTGTACGTGTTTTTAAATATTTAGATCGTGATCAAATGGTAGGATGGAGAATTTATATGTCTAAAGATATATATTAAACCAACTAACTACTTTCGGCCATCCATTTTGCGTCATTTGATGGATAGGCAAAAAGTATTCAAAACACTTGATTGTGTTTTTTTAGTTACTTTAAATAATATAGATCAACTTCAACGGAGTGGATCTTGTATTTGAATGTCAGATGTTGGTATTAGAGTGGGAAGGATTAACGATCGAATCCTTCCAAAACTGCACAAGTCTCTCTCTCTCTATATATGTGTGTGTGTGTAAACTGTTCCTAGTAGGTCGCTCTAAGGAGGCGACTTAAAACTCCAACATCCCGATTTTTTTTATGATCCGACTGCACATTATTATCTTCATATTTTAATACGTATACATATTAAAAATCAAGTGATTTAGAGTTCGTTTACTCATTAATCTCATCGTTTCATTTTGTTCTACTATTAAAAAAATCGTTAATGTTCGAACCCAAAGAAAATAATGTAAATAAACTCCAATTCACATGATTTTTATATGTATATCTTAGGACATGAAGATGATAATGTGCAGTTGAATCATAAAAAAAATCGGGATTTGGAATTTTTAAGCCGCCTCCTTAGATTACAATGTATGGAGACCTACTAGGAACACTTTATCCTATAATATATATATATATATATATATATATATATATATATATATATATATATATATAATATATATATATATAATATATATTATAGAGAGAGAGAGAGAGAGAGAGAGAGAGAGAGAGAGAGGACTTGTGTCATTCCAAAGATTTGAGGTTGAATCCTTCCCACTCAAATACCAACATCCGATGTTCGAATACAAGATCCACTCCGTTGGAGTTGATCTATATTATTTATAGTATTTATAAACCAAAAATCAAGTGTTTTGAATACTTTTTGCCCATGCATCAAGTAGGGAAAAAATGGAACGGTTTAAATAGTTAGTTGGTTAGTTTTATGGTATAGAACATTTAGAGCCTAACAAAAATTATTTTGTAGGGGTTTTTAAATGCTTAGATCATAATCAATGGCCGGATCGAGAATTTGTATGTCTGAAGACATAGATCTAATGAACTCACTACTTTCAGTCATCCATTCTGCGCTACTTGATGGATGGGCAAAACTATTCAAAACACTTGATTTTTGCTTTATAGAGACTTGAAATAATATAGATCAACTTCAACAGAGTGGATCTTGTATTCGAATGTGGAGGGTTGTATTTGAGTTGGAAGGATTCATCCACAATTCGTTTAGAAGGACACAAGTCTTATCTCTCTCTTTCTCTCTCTCAGTAGAAGATTCTAGTAATTTTTTTTACTTATAGTTTTACACTTTTGTAAATTTTTACTACCTCAGAATCAATGGAACTACATATGTAAGGGTCCCAGATTTCATAAATTCCAAATAACAAAAATATTCTTTTAAACTGATAGATTATCGTAATCATCTCTAAATTCTTAAATTTCGGCAGCACTTCCTTTGTAAATGCTAACATGCCCAAATATACATTTCAATTTACAGTAATTTTGACCAATAACAGTCCACTTATTCTTAATTCAAACATGAAAATCAAAGTTAACAATCGCCCATGCAATCATAATAATATTTCGGCTCACCACGGCCTGCTTATTCTCCAAATAATAATTTCGGCTTGACATCGCTACTTATATGAAACAAAGAAACATATGCCCGAGAGTACTCCTCTCGGCATCCACAATATAACAGATCTAACAATAACTCTAACACATCACCATAATCACAATCTAACTTACTTCATACATATCCATCTCCCAAAACTTACATAAGGTATCAGTATACATCAAGTAGGATTTCAACAGGAACTAAATTACAATCCAATACAATCATTAATAATAAAATTCTTAACAAACGCCTAAATCTGAAGCTGGTCTTCTGACACAGCAACCTGAAACCTAAAACTGGGAGGGAGTGAGCTCGACAGCTCAGTGAGAGAGAATCAAAGTGTATCAAGGAAGGAAAATACAATAGGGAGCATGTTTTGCTTCAACAGTTCTAGCATGTATAGATGAACAAATGAAACGAGGAGAGAGCAATATCTTATAATGAATAATTAACACAAAGACCCATATAATCTATGTGACGGTCTGACTTCTCTAGAATCGATTCTCTTTAACTTTCTTTAGTTTTTCTGTTGCAGATTACATGGTCTAGAAATTCAATAAGATACTCGCTCAGTTATTGTAACTTATGCATGATTCTGTTTTAAATACTTTTAACACATATCACCACATAACTCATATCTCATACATGAAGTACAACCAATCATAATCAAAGTTTCATGGGGTAAGTATATGTCTTGGTAATACAACATCACAATATCAACCTATATTTATCTAAGTATAGTTTCTCCATATGGATAATACAATCACACGTACTCATACTACACTACACTATATTCAAATATCATACTTAGTGATATACGCATCGCATATTATTCATATGCTTACTCAATCACAATGAAATGTGAGATTCTCCGTCTTCCCCCTCCTACCGGCTCCCGCCCGGCTCCTTCCTCCAGTATATATTATATATATTAACAATAACATAACTAACACCGTCTTCCCCCTCCTACCGCTCCCGCCCGACCCCTTCCTCCAATATATATGTTATATATAACAATCACACCGTCTTCCCCCTCCTACGGGCTCCCGCCCGGGCCCTTCCTCTTATATAAAAGATGTAACAACATATACTCACACACACATTCATAATCACAAATAACGATTTCGTCACAATGCGAACACCAACCCCTTAATGTAGTTTACCTTTTAGCTTGACAATTATGTCCCTTAACATCCATATATGACATACCATATGTGTATATACATATATATGAGTTACAAGTTAACACTGTAGTGATCTATTCATCTCAATTTAATGAGTCAGCTTCTCATTTACTTTGTAAGTATTAGCCTTCTAGGTTGTGCTACTAGCATATCAATATTCAATTATGTAGCATACAACCATGATCGTGAAATTTACAATGCATACATGTCATGGAGATCAATTCATCGACAAGAATAATACTAAATTGTTGCTTGGGGGCAAAGATAATTGTCACATAGGTGTACAACTTTCTAGTTATGTTTATGTTACATCCCATCAATTTCATATATATTCAACGTACATCATGGTTGTAAACAATCATCACTTAGATGTGGGTGCACAGTGTATCAATAACCATATGAAGAATGAGCAATATCAATAAGTTATCTATTAGGAGAAACTCTTATAATAATTTATACCCGTGTATCAGTACTAATGTTGGATTTCTATTCACATCAACGCACCCAAGCTTTCATTCATATGTCTAACATCACTAGTTTCTTAACGCTCATATGTTCAGTATGGTTCCGTCGGAACTCCTAATACCATAAATATTCGGTCAGTTAGTCAATTAATGACTACCAATATTATTAGGCAATTCATTACCAACCTTGATCCCGACTTCGTAATTAACAGTTTCAGCTCTGATGATTTTCATAATTGCCACTTACGTAACTATTGATTTTCAATCTCACAATTTAAAGCGAAGTATCCTCTATGGACACCAACATCAATTATTTAATTTGCTCAAGCCTAAATTCACATCTTTATGAGACAATATGAAAAAATACAGTTTTCTTAGCTCACAACCTTGTGGTATCCGCACTATATTTCCCCGTAGTCTTCTGTTGTATCAGTTTATAGTTAACCATCAATATTAGATCTTTCTTCCTATTGAGAAAGTAATTAGCTATTGTTCATAGCCAGGGTAATCAATGAAGTGTTATTTAAATAAAAGCTTGAAAGGACTCCTGCAGCCTTATTACCTATATATTATGAGTTTATGAATCAAGACCTTCGCATATAATTTTAGGTAACTAAATCTCATAAACTTGAGAACTTATTGCCTAAAAGTTGATTTTGAAGAATACCTCACCACTATGATTTACTTCGATGATCTACGTGCACTGGGCTATTGAAATAAAGATACTGAGACACCTTATATATATAATACCTTGTTCTAACCGTATCAGAATTTACCTCCAAGCAGCTCAAAGTCTAAAACATCAATGCCTGGTGTGACAAGAGTGCCATGTTATTTCTTATAGACAAGTAATATGGAAATTAGTTTACAATTTCCTCCTTTATACCCTTCTATTGCAGTACTCCCAACTTGTGAATATTGTCAATAAAATTTCCAGCCTAATCCTAGCCGCAATCATAGAGTCAGAAATCACAGTCCTATTATTTCGGGACTGTGTGAGTTGTAAACCTGCAACACTGGATAGTGTTATTAATTTGTAACAATATGCGTTATTAAAACTTATTTCTTATTATTGAAAAAATTATAGCACTTGCCATCTGCCATAATCCTTAGTTATCCTGAACCTCTTGAATCTCGCTTTTAAACTTATGTGCGGAAAGAGAGATGGGTCGAGTAATTCTTTCAGTTGTCTTCCTTTTCCCTTTGCCATTAGGATTTGTGTTAGTTCTACCAATGATTGGATCTATCATTCGTCTCAACAAAATATGCTCGACATACCCAAATGTATCAATACCTCTAAACATGTCAGACTTTCCAAGTGTCCGGGCGAATACAACAGTAAATATTTAATGACGCAGATATGCCCAACCATATACATACCTGAATTTGAAATAATATAATGCAAGGATAAGAGCTCTTTCATGAGAATATTATTTTATGTGGAGCTCAGAGAATTATAATCTAGTGCTATTGGATCCAGAGCACCACTTGATCTAGCACCAGATTCTGAAATTTTTATACAATCTGATAGGATATTCTATATCGCTTTACGGGGTACACCGAAATTTAACAAAAATTATTACGTCAAGAATGTATCGAGTCATAACCTACCAAATTCTGGATAAGTATCGTCATCAAAAACCCAATACACTTTGCTGCACTAGACACAAGTAGCAAAATCTTTCAGGCTTTGTAGCTTCACGAAGTCAGAGTAATGTCGGTTACCTCATTTAACTAGTTCATGATAACTTAGAACAATTTACGTTTCCATGGAAAGCACATACTCCCTTAGACAAATTCTAACAAGCTCCACTTGTTAGTAGTTCTCTCTCTCGAATGTTTCCCCATTCTGCCAAAATTTGAGGAAAAAGATGATTTCTATATGAAGATTAGTTTAGTATGAATTTTATGGCCGACTACTTTCATATCTAGTCTTACTTTTGCTGAAAAATCACCATGATACGAGTACCTAATTTGAAAGAAAATAAATTACTAAACAAATTTTCCAGCATCACCTTATTGTTTGAATGACTCTAGTGCATGGGAGAGAAATAGATCCAGCATCAAACTTAAAGACTCTACACACATGAAACATACAACATACACCACAATGGTCTTAAGATTCTAAATTAAATCAAAATCTTACCAAGCAAATTTATTCTTTAGACTAGAATAATATTCCATTCACTTTCATTACGTCAACCAAGTCACTAAATTTCATCTAATTCTAGGAGGACAACCATGAAAGAACATGACTTTAAAATTTTCAACACAAATAGACATGGACCTCTCCACTTGTACCAATCAATAACATCTAGGTATAACATATGATATGAGGGAAACTCCTCTACTAATTTCAAAGAAATTTCAGAGCTTAAACTCAAGAAAATTTCGGAATCTTAACGAGGCATGGAGAGGGACGAATACAAGATGATTTCCCTCACCTTCTCTGCGATCGCCGCCCGCGGCGCCGCCGCGGCCCCCGACCGCGGCTCCTCTGCCTCGCGCGGCCGCGCCTGGCCGCGGCCCAGCCGCGCGCGGCCGCGCCCTTGGCCACCCTGCGAGAGAGAGAGAGAGAGAGAGAGAGAGAGAGAGAGAGAGAGAGTGATGGAGGGTGAGAGATTGAGGAGAAAACTCCAATTTTGGGGAAGAAGGGTTCTGTAATCCTAACAGAGAAGAGAAGGGAAAAACAAGGAAATTTTCTTTTTGGAAATGAAGAGAGAGAGGGTGCTATTTATTAGTATAAGATATTCCATAAATTCTATGTGATTGTCACCTCACCCATTACCAATTCCAATAAAATCTCTACCCTCCACTTCACTCTTCAAATTCCAAGTTCTCATCTTCACCACTCATTATAATAGAAACAAATAAAACTTTATTTTCCACTTATTTGTTTTATTATTATTTGATTTTGTATGTTCCATGAAATACCATTATACACATATACATATACGCTACATTCATGTATACATACACAATATCCATATCCTTGTATTCATAATTATCCAACATATTTCACTTTCAAATTTTCCTCCAATTATACAAACTTAATTCAATAATCATCCCTGATAAACTATATAATCTCTTTAGATCAAGGATTTGAATATTAATTCGGGATTTTAAAAATTGGAGTGTTACAGTTCTACCCCCTTACAAAAGTTTCATCCTCGAAACTTGGCATGCCTGAAACAGATAAGTACAAAACCTTCACATTCCTCTTATATACTTCAAAATCTTACTTCCATATAATATCCCTCTCGATCCTTTTCCTCGAGAACTTATTATCTCTTGACAACTTTCTACACTATATTCTTACGATCCGACTTAAACTTAACTCGCTTGATATTTTAATCATTTTCTTACTCCAGTGTCCCATACCACTAGCAGCTCGTACTGAGGGCCCACACCTCAGCCGAACACATCCGAATTATGGCATGTGGGTACCATAATCCGAACATAAGGCAGTGACCAATATCCCGCGCTTCAGGATTAGTCATACACGTAAGAACTCCTACCCCCTTAGACCAACCATATCAAACAATATTTTCACATACATACAAAGCGTAATCATGCATATCAATCATAACAATCAGCCCTATCAATCCAATCTCTTTCTACTATTCATTCTAAGTTTATCCTCATTCTATATCCTGTGCTCTGATACCAACTGTAAGGGTCCCAGATTTCATAAATTCCAATAACAAAAATATTCTTTTAAACTGATAGATTATCGTATTCATCTCCAAATTCTTAAAATTTTCGGCAGCACTTTCTTTGTAAATGCTAACATGCCCAATATACATTTCAATTTACAGTAATTTTGACCAACAACAGTCCACTTATTCTTAATTCAAACATGTAAATCAAAGTTAACAATCGCACATGCAATCATAATAATATCTCGGCTCACCACGGCCTGCTTATTCTCCAAATAATAATTTTGGCTTGACATCGCCTACTTATATGAAACAAAAGAAACATATGCCCGAGAGTACTCTCTCGGCATCCACAATATAAAGATCTAACTATAACTCTAACACATCACCATATCACAATCTAACTTACTTCATACATATCCATCTCCCAAAACTTACATAAGGTATCAGTATACATCAAGTAGGATTTCAACAGGAACTAAATTACAATCCAATACAATCATTAATATAAAATTCTTAACAAACGCCTAAATCTGAAGCTGGTCTTCTGACACAGCAACCTGAAACCTAAAACTGGGAGGGAGTGAGCTCGACAGCTCAGTGAGAGAGAATCAAAGTGTATCAAGGAAGGAAAATACAAATAGGGAGCATGTTTTGCTTCAACAGTTCTAGCATGTATAGATGAACAAATGAAACGAGGAGAGAGCAATATCTTATAATGATAATTAACACAAAGACCCATATAATCTATGTGACGGTCTGACTTCTCTAGAATCGATTCTCTTTAACTTTCTTTAGTTTTTCTGTTGCAGATTACATGGTCTAGAAATTCAATAAGATACTCGCTCAGTTATTGTAACTTATGCATGATTCTGTTTTAAATACTTTTAACACATATCACCACATAACTCATATCTCA
>JAVJIF010013539.1:0-117395 GCA_038442645.1 Agave tequilana | reverse complement strand
CTATTAACTCTTTAAGGCCTAATTCAGGCCAATCGGGCTGAAATTTTAACTTTTGTCAAACTTCTCAATTAAGACTAGAACTAAGGTTAATTAGTAGTATTTCTGCATAAAAACTATTTAATATCACTACCAGCTCTTGAGAGCCAGTTTTCTCCCCGTTTGGGCCCATTCGGCTCTTTATATGCCTAATTCAGGCCAATCAGGGATGGGAGTTTGACTTTGATCAAATTTTCAATTAAAATGAGAAACACGGTTTAATTAATAGTAATTTACTTAAAAATTATGTAATACTACTCTGGCTCTTGAAAACTATGTTTCCTCCTCGTTTATCCCTGTTCGGTTCTTATGAGGCTAGTTCATGCCAACGGGGTTTAAAACTTTGGTTTTTGATCAAACTTCCTAATTAAGACTAGAAATAAGGTTAATTTTATAGTAATTGTATATATATATGTAATACCACTCATGGCTGTTGAAAATCAAATTTTTCCCATTTAAGGGCCTTCGCTCTTATAAGGCCTAGTTAGGCCAATCAGGATTGAAATTTTGACTTTTCATTAAACCTCTTAATTAAGAGAAGAAACAAGGTTAATTGGTATTAATTGTACGTAAAAACTATGTAACACTACTCACGGATGCTGAAAACCATGTTTTCTCTCCGTTTGGGCCCATTGGCCTCATATAAGGTTTGTTCATACCAATTCGGGCTGAAAGTTTGATTTTGGTCAAACTTCCTAATAAGGACTAGAAATAATGTTAATTCGTAGTAATTCTATATAGAAACTTTGTAATACTACTCCCTTCTCTGAAATTATGTTTTTTCCCATATTTGTTCCCTATTCAGCTCTTATAAGACTTACTTTAGGCCAATCAGGGCTGAAAGAAGTTTGACTTTTGGTCAAAATTTCAAATAAGATTAAAAACACTAAAGTTTTACTTTGGTCAAACTTCTCAATTAAGATAAGAAATAAGGTTAATTATAGTATATTTGTACCGAGAAACTATGTAATATTATTCCTGGCTCTTGAAAATCTTGTTTTTCTCCCTGTTTTTGGCCGTACTTTTAGTCAAACTTCCCAATAAACTAGAAATAAAAATAATTAGTAGTAATTGAATATAGAAACTATGTAATACTACTCCAGCCTCTTGAAAATCATGTTTTCTCCCCGTTTGGGCCCTATTCAAATCTTATAAGGCCTAGTTTAGGCAATCGGAGCTGAAAGTTTGACTTATTAAGACTAGAAATAATTAATTAGAAAGTAATTGTATATAGAAACTATGTAACACTACTCCTAACTCTTGAAAACCAAAAATTCTCACTGTTTGGGCCTATTCGACTCTTATAAAGCGGTGTTCAGTCTAATCGTGACTGAAAGTTTGACTTTTGGTCAAACTTCCCAATTAAGACTAAAAACAAGGTTAATTAGTAGTAATTGTACATAGAAACTATGTAATATCACTCATGGTTCTTGAAAACCATATTTTTCCCTGTTTGAGCCGTATTTGGTCTTATAAGTCTTAGTCAGGCCAATGGGCCGAAAATTCACTTTCGATCAAACGTTCCAATTAAGACAAGAACAAAGTTTATTAGTAGTTGTACATAGAAACTATGTAATATATACTCTCGGCTCTTGAAAACTATGTTTCTTCCTGTATAGGCCTTATTCGGCTCTAATAAGGTCTAGTTCTTGCCAACCAGAGCTGAAGTTTAATTTTTAGTCAAACTTCTCAATTAAGACTAGAAATAAGGTTAATTAGTTGTATTTGTACATAAAAACTATGTAACACCAGTCCCGACTCTTGAGAACAACTTTTTTCTCCCGTCTGGGCCTTATTCCGCTCTTAGATGGCCTAGTTCATGCCAATTGGGGGTGGGAGTTTGACTTTTGATCTAATTTCCCAAGAAATAGGGTTAACTACTAGCAAATTACTTAAAAACTATGTAATACTATCTTAAAAACTATGTTTTTCTCCTATTTAGACCCCGTCGGCTATTATGAGGCCTAGTTCAGGCAATGGGGTTGAAAGTTTGGCTTTTGGTCAAATTTCCCAATTAAAACTTGACACAAGGTTATAATAATAGTACTCTATATATAGAACTACGAAATGCCACTCACGGCTCTTGAAACAAAATTTTAACCCTTTTAGGCCCTCTTCGGCTCTTATAAGCGAGTTTCTAATCGGGGCTGGGTGAAATTTAGACTTTTGTTTAAACTTCCTAATTAAGACTAGAAAAAGGTAATTAGTAGTAATTTTATGTAAAAATTATGTAAACTACTCATGGCAGTTTGAAAAAACATGTTTCTCCCCATTTGGGCCGATTCGCCTCTTATAAGGCCTAGTTCAGCCAATCTGTGCTGAAAGTTTGACTTTTGATTAAACTCCCAAATAAGAACTAGAAATAAAGTTAATTCATTGTAATTTTATATAGAAACTATGCAATACTACTCCTGTCTCTTGAAAACCACATTCCCCCTATTTTTTCCGTGTTCGGCTCTTACAGGCATAGCTTAGGCTAATCTGGGCTGAAAGTTTGACCTGTCAAACTTTCTAATTAGGATAGGAAAAGGTTAATTTATATTGTACATAGAAATAACGTAAACCACTCTCGGCTTTTGAGAATAAAGTTTTCTCCCTGTTTTGGCCTTATTTGGCTCATATGGCCTACTTCAGCCATTCGGAATGAAAGTTTGACTTTTGGTCAAACTTCCCAGTTAAGACTAGAAATTAATTTAATGATAGTATTTGTACACAAAACTATGTAATACAACTCCTGACTCTTGAGAAACATATCTTCTCCCTGTTGTGGACCTATGCAGCTCTTATAAGGCCTAGCTCAGGCTAATCGGAACTGAAAGTCACTTTTAGTCAAACTTCCTAAATAAAGACCATAGAATTGAGGTTAAGTGGTAGTAATATCCATAGTAAAATGTAATACTATTCTTAATCTGAGAACCAAGTTTTCCCCATGTTTGTTCCCTATTCAGCTCTTATAAGCCTGGTTTAGGCCAATGGGGCTAAAAGTTTTATTTTAATCAAACTTCTCAATTAAGACTAAAAGTAAGTTTAATTTATATGTTTGCACATGGAAACTATGTAATCCATTCCTTGCTCTTGAAATCATGTTTTCTCCTGTTAATGCCCTATTCTACTCTTATAAGGCCAAATTCCTCTAATCAGGGCTAAAAGTTTGACTGATTTTGGTCAAACTTTTTAATTAAGATTAGAAAAAGGTTAACTAGTCGTAAATTGTGCATAGAAATGATGTAATATCACTGACGACTCTTTAAAACCAAGTTTTCTCCCCCATTTTGGCCCTATTTGGCTCATATAAGGCTACTTCAGACCAACCGGGGCTGAAAGTTTTTGATCAAAGTTCCGAATTAAGATTAGAAATATTGTTAATTGGTAGTGTTTGTATATAGGAACTATGTAATATCATTTCCAACTATTGAGAACTATATTTCTATCCGTTTGGGCCCTAACAGCTCTATATGGCCAATTTCAGGCCAATCTGGGATGAATGATTGACTTTTGGTCAAACTTCATAATAAGACTAGAAACAAGGTTAATTGAAACTATTTATACATAAAATCTGTTTAATACTACTCTCGGCTCTTAAGAACCACGTTTTCTCCCTATTTGGGCCATAATGGGCTAGATAAGGCTTAGCTCAAGCCAATCAGGGCCGAAAGTTTGAGTTTTGATCAAATTTAACAATTAAAAACTAGATACAAGTTTAATTAATAGTAACTGTACATAACAACTATGTGTTACTACTCCCAGTTATTGAAAATCACACTTTCCCCATGTTTTTCCCTATTAGGCTTTATCAGGCCTAGTTTAGGCCAATCAGGGTCGGAGTTTGACTTTTGGTCAAACTTCCTAATTAAGACTAGAAAAAGCTTAATTGGTAGTAATTACTGCTCTCAGCTCTTGAGAATCACATTTCTTCCCATTTTAGCTATACTTAGCTCTAATAAGACTGAAGGACAATCAGACTGAAATTTGACTTTTGGTCAACTTCCCAATTATACTAGAAACAAAGTTAGTTGGAAGTAATTGAATATAAAAGCTATGTTAATACTAATCCCAACTCTTGAGAACCACGTTTTTCCCATGTTTGTTCTTAATTCGTCTCTTATAAGACCTTGTTTAGGCCAATCGGTGCTGAAAGTTTGCTTTTTGGTAAAACTTTCAAATTAAGACTATAAATTAGTTTAATTGATAGTTATTTTATATAGAAACTATGTAATACCACTCTCGGCTTTTGAAAAGCACGTTTTCTCCCAGTTTTGGCCTTATTTGGCTCTTATAAGGCATAGTTATGGGCAATCGGGGCTGAAAGTTTGACTTTGGTCAAACTTTCCAATTAAGACGAGAAGTAAGGTTAATTGGTAGTATTTGTACGTGGAAACTATGTAATACAACTCATGGCTATTGACAACCATGTTTCTCTCTGTTTCGGCCTTATTTAACTCTTATATGGCTTAGCTCAGGTTAATTAGTGATGAAAGTTTGAATTTTGGTCAAATTTCTTAATTGAACTAGAAACAAAGTTATTGAAGTAACTGTACATAGAAACTATGTTAGTACTACTCCCGGTTCTTGAAAAACCACGTTTTATTCTTATTCGGGCCCTACACGGCTCTTATAAGGCTACTTCAATCAATCAGGGTTGAACCTTGGCTTTTAGTTAAACTTCTCAGTTAAGACTAAAAATAGGCATAATTAGTAGTAATTGTACATAGAAACTTTGTAATGCCACTCTCAGCTCTTGGAAATCACGTTTTCCCCATGTTTATTCTTTATACGGCTCTTATAAGCCCAAATCAGCCCAATCGGGCCTGAAGGTTTATCTTTTAATCAAACTTTCTAATTAAGACTAGAAATAAGATTAGTTGGTAGTATTTGTACATAGAAATTATGTAATACCACTGCTTAAGAACCACGTTTTCTCCATGTTTGGGCCCTATTCGGCTCTTATATGGCCTAGTTCAAACCAATCAGGGCTGAAAGAAAGTTAATTTTTGGTCAAACTTCCTAATTATTACTAGAAATTAGGTTAACTGATAGAATTTATATATGAACTATGTAATACCACTCCTGTCTCTTAAGAAGGAAGTTTTCTTTCTGTTTGGGCCCTATTCGGCTCTTATATGCCCTTAAGAATAATATTTTCTCCTAGTTCAGGCTAATCGTGGATAAAAGTTTGACATTTAGTTAAATATAACAATTATGACTAGAAATAAGGTTAAGTGGTAGTATTGTACATAATATTATGTAATACTACTCTCGATCTTGAGAACCATGTTTTCCCCATGTTTGGGCAGCATAGTTTAGGACCAACAGGGTTGAAACCTGGCTTTGGTCAAACTTCCCAATTAAGACTAAAAATAAATTTAATTGATAGTATTTGTACATAGAAACTATGTAATACCACTCTCGGCTCTTGAAACTCATGTTTCTTCCCCGTTTAGGCCTCTATTTGGCTCTTAAGGCCTATTTCAGGCTATTCGGGGCTGAGTTTGAATTGTGACCAAACTTCCCAATTAAGACTAAAAATAAGGTAAATTGGTATTTATTTATACATAGAAACTATATAGTAAGACTCATGGCTTTGGAAAACCATATTTCTCCCCGTTTAGGACCTATTTGGCTCTTATAAGGCCTAATTCAAATTAGTTTGGGCTGAAAGTTTGACTTTTGGTTAGTCTTCTCTATAAGACTAGAAAGAAGGTTAATTGATAGTATTGTACATATAAAGTGTGCAATACCACAACCAGATCTTGATAACCACGTTTGTCCCCGTTTGGGTCTATTGGGCTCTTATATGGCCTAATTCAGGCTATCAGGGATGAAAACTTGACTTTTTGATTAAACTTTCCAATTAAGGCTAGAAACAAGGTTAATTGGTACTAATTATATATAAAAAAAAACTATTAATTATACTCTCGGCTCTGAGAACCACGTTTTCCCCTTTAAGCTTACTCGGCTCTTATAAACCTAATTCAGGCCAATCAGGGGCGAAAGTTTGACTTTTTTTTAAACTTTCCAATTAATACTAGAACCAAAGTTAATTGAAAGTAATTGTACATATAAACTATGTAATACTACTCGTAACTCTGAGAACGAATTTTCTCCAATGTTGTTCCTATTCGGCTCCTATAAGGCTAAGTTTAGGCCAATCAGGACTGAAATTTGGCTTTTGGTTAAACTTCCGAATTAAGACTAGAAATAAATTAATTGATAATATCTGTGCTTAGAAACAATGTAATACTACTGCTGACTCTTGAGAACCACATTTCCCATATTTGTTTCCTATTCGGCTCTTATAAGGCTTAGTTAGGGCCAAATCGGGCTGAAAGTTTGACTTTGGTTAAACTTTCCAATTAAAGCTAGAAATAAAGTTAGTTCTTAGTAATTCTATATAAAAACTATGCAATACTACTCCTGTCTCTTGAAAACCACTATGAAATACCACCCTTGGCTCTTGTGAATAAAGTTTTCTCTCTGTTTTGGCCCTATTTGGCTCTTATATGGCCTACTTCAGGCCATTTGGGGATGAAAGTTTCACTTTTTGGTCAAACTTTCCAGTCAAGACTAGCAATAAATTTAATTGATGGTATTTGTACAAACTATGTAATACAAATCCTGACTCTTGAGAAACAAGCTTTCTCCCTTTTTTGACCTATGCGGCTCTTATAAGGCCTAGCTAAGGCTAATCGGGACTGAAAGTCACTTTTAGTCAAACTTCCTAATAAAGACCATAGAAATGGGTTAAGTGGTAGTAATTGTCCATAGTAACTATGTAATACTATTCTTAACTCTTGAGAACCAAGTTTTCCCATGTTTGTTTCCTATTCGGCTTTTATAAGCCTGGCTTAGGCCAAGCGGGGCTGAAAGTTTTACTTTTAATCAAACTTCTCAATTAAGACTAAAAGTAAGTTTAATTTATATATTTGCACATGGAATCTATGTAATTCCACTCCTGGCTCTTGAAATTATGTTTTCTCCTAATTTATGCCATATTCTGCTTTATAAGGCCAAATCTCGCTAATCGGGGCTGAAAGTTTGACTTGATTTTTGGTCAAATTTTAATTAAGATTAGAAAAAGGTTAACTAGTCGTAATATATATAGAAATGATGTAATATAACTCACGACTCTTGAAAACCAAGTTTTCTCCCCGTTTTGGCCCTATTCGGCTCTTATAAGGCCTAGTTCAGACCAATTGGGGCTGAAAATTTAACTTTTGGTCAAAGTTCCCAATTAAGATTAGAAATATTATTAATTAGTAGTATTTGTACATAGAAACTATGTAATACCATTTTCAACTATTGAGAACTATATTTTCTATCCGTTTGGGCCCTACTCGGCTCTTATATGGTCGATTTCAGGCCAATTAGGGATGAATGATTGACTTTTGGTCAAACATCATAATTAAGACTAGAAACAAGGTTAATTGAAAGTATTTATACATAAAATCTGTGTAATACTAGTCTCGGCTCTTAAGAACCACGTTTTCTTCTGTTTAGGCCATAATGGGCTAGTATAAGGCTTAGCACAGGCCAATCAGGGCCGAAAGTTTGACTTTTGGTCAAATTTCATAATTAAAACTAGATATAAGTCTTCCGATTCTTGAAAATCACACTTTTCCCATGTTTTTTTCCTATTCAGCTTTTATAGCGCCTAGTTCAGGCCAATCGGGGCCGAAAGTTTGACTTTTGGTTAAACTTCCCAATTAAGACTAGAAAAAAGTTTAATTGGTAGTAATTATACATAGAAATAATCGAATACTACTCTCAGCTCTTGAGAATCACATTTTCTCCCCATTTGGGCTATACTCAGCTCTAATAAGGCTGAAGGACAATCAGACTGAAAGTTTGACTTTTGGTCAAACTTCACAATTAATACTAGAAATAAAGTTAGCTGGAAGTAATTAAATATAAAGCTATATAATAATAATCCAGCTCTTGAGAACCACGTTTTTCCCATGTTTATTCTTAATTCACCTCTTATAAGGCCTAGTTTAGGCCAATCAGGGTGAAAGTTTGGCTTTTTAATAAAACTTTCAAATTAAGACATATATTAGTTTATTTGAGAGTTATTTTTATATAGAAACTATGTAATACCACTCTCGACTTTTGAAAAGCACATTTTATCCCATTTTAGGCCCTATTCTGCTCTTATAAGGCCTAGTTTTGGCCAATCGGGGTTGAAAGTTTGACTTTGGTCAAACTTTCCAATTGTGACTAGAAGTAAGGTTAATTGGTAGTATTTGTACATAGAAACTATGTAATACAACTCATAACTATTGACAACCATGTTTTCTCCCTGTTTGGGCCTTATTTGACTCTTTTATGGCTTACCTCAGGTTAATTAGGGATGAATGTTTGAATTTGGTCAAACTTCTCAATTGACACCAGAAAATAAAGGTGAATTGGCAGTAACTGTACATAGAAACTATGTAGTACTACTTTCGGCTCTTGAAAACTATGTTTTATTCTTGTACGGGCCCTACACGGCTCTTATAAGGCCTAGTTCAATCAATCAGAGTTAAACCTTGGCTTTTAGTCAAACTTCTCAGTTAAGACTAAAAATAGGCTTAATTAGTAGTAATTGTATATAGAAACTATGTAATGCCACTCTCAGCTCTTGAAAATCACGTTTTTCCCATTTTTATTCTTTATTCGGCTCTTATAAGGCCCAAATCAGCCCAATCGGGGCTGAAAGTTTGTCTTTTGGTCCAACTTTCTAATTAAGACAAGAAATAAGATTAGTTGGTAGAATTTGTATATAGAAATTATGTAATACCACTGCGGGTCTTAAGAACCACGTTTTCTCCCTTTTGGGCCTTATTCGGCTTTTATATGGCCTAATTCAAACCAATCAGGGCTGAAAGTTTGATTTTTGGTCAAACTTCCTAATTATTACTAGAAATTAGGTTAATTGATAGAATTTATATATTAAACAATGTAATACCACTCATGTCTCTTAAGAACAAAGTTTTCTTCCTATTTGGGCCCTATTCGGCGCTTATATGCCCTTAAGAATAACATTTTCTTCCTATTTAAGGCCAATCGTGGATGAAAGTTTGACTTTTAGTTAATATACCAATTATGACTAGAAATAAGGTTAAGATGGTAGTAATTGTATATAAATATTATGTAATACTACTCCCAGATCCTGAGAACCACGTTTTCCCCATGTTTGGGCCTTACTCGGCTCTTATAAGCATAGTTTAGGCCCATCAAGGTTGAAAGTTTGGTTTTTGGTCAAACTTCCCAATTAAGACTAGAAAGAAGTTTAATTGATAGTATTTGTACATAGAAACTATGTAATACCACTCTCGGCTCTTGAAACTCATGTTTCCTCCCCGTTTAGGCCCCTATTTGGCTCTTAAGGCCTATTTTAGACTATTCGGGGTTGAGTTTGATTTGTGACCAAACTTTGCAATTAAGACTAAAAACAAGGTAAATTGGTATTATTTATATATAGAAACTGTATAGTAAGACTCATGGCTCTCGAAAACCACATTTTCTCCCCGTTTAGAACCTATTTGGCTCTCATAAGTCCTAATTCAAATTAGTTAGGGCTGAAAGTTTGACTTTTGATCAGTCTTCTCTATTAAGACTGGAAAGAATGTTAATTGATAGTATTTATACATAAAAGTATGTAATACCACAACTGGATCTTGATAACCACGTTTTTCTCCCTGTTTGGGTCCAATTGGGCACTTATATGGCCTGATTCAGGCCAATCAGATGATGAAAACTTGACTTTTTGATTAAACTTTCCAATTAAGGCTAGAAACAAGGTTAATTGGTAGTAATTGTATATAAAAACAATATAATAATACTTTCGGCTCTTGAGAATCACGTTTTCTCCCCTTTAAGCCTTACCTCAGCTCTTATAAAGCCTAATTCAGGCCAATCAGGGGCGAAAGTTGACTTTTTGTTAAACTTTCCAATTAATACTAGAAACAAAGTTAATTGAAAGTAATTATACATATAAACTATGTAATACAACTTGTGACTCCTGAGAACCAATTTTCCTAATGTTTGTTCCCTATTCGGCTCCTATAAAGCCAAGTTTAGGCCAATCAGGACTGAAATTTGACTTTTGGTTAAACTTCCCAATTAAGACATGAAATAAATTTAATTGATAGTATTTGTGTTTAGAAACAATGAAATACTACTGCTGACTCTTGAGAACCACATTTTCCCATATTTGTTTCCTATTCGACTCTTATAAGGCCTAGTAGTTAGGCCAAATCGGGCTGAAAGTTTGACTTTTGTCAAACTTTCCAATTAAAACTAAAAATAAGTTTAATTAATAGTATTTGTATATAGAAACTATGTAATACTACTCTTGTCTCTTGAAACAATATTTTCTCCCCATTTGAGCCCTACTTGGCTCTTATGAGGCATAGTTTAGGCCAATCAAGGCTGAAAGTTTGGTTTTTAGTCAAACTTCTCAATTAAGATTAGAAACATGTTTAATAGTAGTATTTGTATATAAAAACTATGTAATACTACTCAGGCCCTTGAAGACCATGTTTTCACTTCATTTGGACCCTACTCGGCTTTTATAAGACCTAGTTCTGACTAATAGATGCTGAAAGTTTGAATTTTAAGTCAAACTTCATAATTTAGAGTACAAATAAAGATAATTAATAGGAATTGCACATAGAAACTATGTAATACTACTACCGACTATTCAAAATTTTATTTTCTCCCCGTTTGGGCTCTATTCTGCTGTTATAAGGTCTAGTTCAGGCTAATCGAGGCTGGGAGCATGACTTTTATCCAAACTTTTCAATTAAGATTAGAAACAAGGTTAATAAGTAGTAATTGTATATAAAAACTATGTAATACTACTCACGACTCTTGAACCCTATGTTTTCCCCTCGTTTCTCTTTTCGGCTCTTATACGGTCTAGTACATGCCAATCGAGGCTGAAAGTTTGACCTTTGGTTAAACTTTCTAATTAAAACTAAAAATAAAGTTAATTATTAGAAATTAGAAATAGAAACTATGTAATACTATTCCCAGCTCGTGAAAACCATGTTTTCCCCCTGTTTGGGCTCCAATCGGCTCTTATAAGATTTAATTCAGACCAATCAGGGCAGAAAGTTTGCCTTTTGGTAAAAATTCTCAATTAAGACCAGAAATAAAATAATTATTAGTACTCGTAAAGAAATAATGTAATACTACTCACAGATCTTGAAAACCATGTCTTCCCCCTGTTTGAGCCCTATTCGGCTCTTATAGGGCCTAGTTCAAGTCAATCAAGGCTGAAATTTTGACTTTTGATCAAATTTTCAATTAAGACTAAAAAAGTTAATTTATTGCATTTGTATATAAAAACTACATAATACTACTTACGACTCTTGAAAATCTTGTTTTCTTAATTTTTGGACCCTATTCAGCTCTTATAAGACATAATTAAGTCTAATCGAGACTGAAAGATTAGTTCTTGGTCAAACTTCCCTATTAAGACTTGAAACTAGATTAATTAGTAGTAATTGTATATTGAAACTATGCAGTAATACTCCCGACTCTTGAAAACCACGTTGTCGCCCCATTTGTGCCCCATTTGGCTCTTATAAGGCCTAGTTGAAGTCAATCGAGGCTAAAGGATTTGATTTTTGATCAAACTCACTATAAATAAGGCTAATTTTTATTAATTATATATAGAAATGTAATACAACTCCCAATTCCTGAAAACCATATTTTCCCCAATTTGGGTCCTATTTGGCTCTTATTAAGGCCTACTTCTCAGGCCAATCGGGGCTGATATTTAACTTTTGATTAAACTTCCCAAATTATGACTAGAAATAAGGTTAATTAGTAGTAATTATATATAGAAACTATGTAATACTACTTCCGGTTCTTGAAAACCACGTTTTCCCTTTTTCAGGCCCTATTCGGCTCTTATAAGGCCTGGTTCAGTCTAATAGGGACTGAAAGTTTGACTTTTGATCAAACTTCTCAATTAAGACTAGGAATAAGGTTATTAGTAGTAATTATATATAGAAACTATGTAATACCACTCGTGGCTCTTAATAATCACATTTCCCTTGTTTGGGTCCTATGTAACTCTTATAAGGCCTAATTCAGGCCAATCAGACTGAAATTTTAACTTTTAATCAAACTTCTCAATAAAAATAAGAAATAAGGTTAATTAGTAGTATTTGTGCATAAAAACCATGTAGTATCACTACCAGCTCTTGAGAGCCAGTTTTCTCCCCGTTTGGGCCCATTCGGCTCTTATATGGCCTAATTCAGGCCAATCGGGGATGAGAGTTTGACTTCTGATCAAATTTCTCAATTAAAATTAGAAACATGGTTAATTAGTAGTAAATTACTTAAAAACTATGTAATACTACTCATGGCTCTTGAAAACATTATTTTCGCCCCGTTTATCCCTGTTCGGTTCTTATGAGCCCTAGTTAAGGCCAACGGGGTTAAAACTTTGATTTTTGATCAAAGTTCCTGATTAAGACTAGAAACAAGGTTAATTAATTGTAATTGTATATAGAAATTATGTAATGCCACTCATGGCTTTTGAAAATCAAGTTTTTTCCCCTATTTTAAGGGGCCCTTCGGCTCTTATAAGGCTAGTTAAGGCCAATCAGGGTTGAAATTTTGACTTTTCACTAAACCCCTTATCTAAGACTAGAATTAAGGTTAATTTGTAGTAATTGTACGTAAAAACTATGTAACACTACTTACGGATGCTGAAAATCATGTTTTCTCCCTGTTTGGGCCCCATTCGCCTCTTATAAGGCCTAGTTCATACAAATTCGGGCTAAAAGTTTGATTTTGGTCAAACTTTCTAATAAGGACTAGAAATAAGATTAATTCGTAGTAATTCTACATAGAAACTATGTAACCCTTCTCTTAAAAATTATGTTGTTCCCATGTTTGTTCCCTATCAGCTCTTATAAAACTTACTTTAGGCCAATCAGGGCGGAAAGTTTGACTTTTGGTCAAAATTCCAAATAAGATTAAAAATACTAAAGTTTTACTTTTGGTCAAACTTCTCAATTAAGATAAGAAATAAGGTTAATTTGTAGTAATTGTACCGAGAAACTATGTAATATTATTCCGGGCACTTGAAAACCTTATTTTCTCCTTGTTTGGGCTCTACTTTTAGTCATACTTTTCAATTAAACTAGAAATAAAAATAATTAGTAGTAATTAAATATAGAAACTATGTAATACAACTCCAGCCTATTGAAAATCATGTTTTCTCCCCGTTTGGGCCCTATTCGACGCTTATAAGGCTTAGTTTAGGCAATCGGAGCTGAGAGTTTGACTTATTAAGAATAGAAATAATTAATTAGAAGTAATTGTATATAGAAACTATGTAATACTACTCCAATCTCTTGAAAATCATGTTTTCTCCCTGTTTGGGCCCTATTCGACTCTTATAAGTGGTGTTCAGTCTAATCTTGGATGAAAGTTTGACTTTTGGTCAAACTTCCCAATTAAGACTAAAAAAAAGGTTAATTAGTAGTAATTGTACAGAGAAACTATGTAATATCACTCGTGACTCTTGAAAACCACATTCCCCCCTGTTTGGGCCGTATTTGGCTCTTATAAGTCTTAGAAGGCCAATTTGGGCTGAAAATTTGACTTTCGATCAAACTTTCTAATTAAGATAAGAAACAAAGTTTATTAGTAGTTGTACATAGAAGAAACTATATAATACTACTCTCGGCTCTTGAAAACTATATTTTCTTCCTGTATGGGCCTTATTCGAATCTAATAAGGCCTAATTCATGCCAACTAGAGCTGAAAGTTTAACTTTTAGTCAAACTTCTCAATTAAGACTAGAAATAAGATTAATTAGTTGTATTTGTATATAAAAACAATGTAACACCACTCCCCGCCTCTTGAGAACCAATTTTCTCCCCGTCTGGGCTTATTCCGCTGTTAGGTGGCCTAGAAATAGGGTTAATTAGTAGTAATTGAGTTAATAACTATGTAATACTACTCTTGAAAACTATGCTTTCTCCCCGTTTAGACCCCGTTAGATTATTATGAGGCCTAGTTCAGGCCAATGGGGTTGAAAGTTTAGCGTTTGGTTAAATTTCCCAATTAAAACTTGACACAAGGTTAATTAATAGTACTTGTATATAGAAACTATAAAATGCCACTCAAGGCTCTTGAAAACAAAATTTTAACCATTTTAGGCCCTCTTCGGCTCTTATAAGGCCGAGTTAAGGCCAATCGGGGCTGAAATTTTGACTTTTGGTTAAACTTCCCAATTAAGACTAGAATAAAGGTAAAATTGTCGTAATTTTATGTAAAAACTATGTAAACTACTCACGACAATTGAAAAATATGTTTTCTCCCCATTTGGGCCCGATTCGCCTCTTATAAGGCCAGTTCAGGCTAATCTGGGCTGAAAGTATGACTTTTGGTCGAACTCTCAAATGAGAACTAGAAATAAAGTTAATCCTTAGTAATTCTATATAGAAACTATGCATTACTACTCCTGTCTCTTGAAAACCACTTTGAAATACCACTCTCGGCTCTTGAGAATAAAGTTTTCTTCCTGTTTTGGCCTTACTTGGCTCTTATATGGCCTACTTCAGGCCATTCAGGGATGAAAGTTTGACTTTTGGTCAAACTTCCCAGTTAAGACTAAAAATAAATTTAATTGATAGTATTTGTACACAAACTATGTAATATAACTCCTGACTCTTGAGAAACATACTTTCTCCCTGTTGTGGACCTATGCGGCTCTTATAAGGCCTAGCTCAGGCTAATCAGGACTGAAAGTCACTTTTTGTCAAACTTCCTAATAAAGACCATAGAAATGAGGTTAAGTGGTAGTAATTGTCCATAGAAAATATGTAATACCACTCTCAGCTTTCAAAAGCACATTTTCTCCCAGTTTATGCCCTATTCGGCTCTTATAAAGCCTAGTTCTGGCCAATCGGGGCTGAAAGTTTGACTTTGGTCAAACTTTCAAATTAAGACTAGAAGTAAGGTTAATTGGTAGTATTTGTATATAGAAACTATGTAATACAACTCATGGCTATTGATAACCATGTTTTCTCCCTATTTGGGTCTTATTTGACTCTTATATGGCTTAGCTCAGGTTAATCAGGGATGAACGTTATAATTTTGGTCAAACTTCTCAATTGACACTAGAAACAAGGTTAATTGAAAGTAATTGTACGTATAAACTATGTAGTACTACTCCCGGCTCTTGAAAACCACGTTTTATTCCTGTTCGGGCCCTACACGGCTCTTATAAGGCCTAATTCAGTCAATCAGGGTTGAATCTTAGCTTTTAATCAAACTTCTCAGTTAAGACTAAAAATAAACTTAATTAGTAATAATTGTGCATAGAAACTATGTAATGCCACTCTCAGCTCTTGGAAATCACGTTTTCCCCATGTTTATTCTTTATTCGGCTCTTATAAGGCCCAAATCAGCCCAATCGGGGCTGAAGGTTTGTCTTTTGGTCAAACTTTCTAATTAAGACTAGAAATAAGATTAGTTGGTAGTATTTGTACATAGAAATTATGTAATACCATTGCGGGTCTTAAGAACAACATTTTCTCCCCGTTTGGGCCCTATTCGGCTCTTATATGGCCTAGTTCAAACCAATCAGGGCTGAAAGTTTGATTTTTGGTCAAACTTCCCAATTATTACTAGAAATTAGGTTAATTGATAGAACTTATATATTGAACTATATAATACCACTCTTGCCTCTAAGAACAAAGTTTTCTTCCTGTTTGGGCCCTATTCGGCTCTTATATATGCCCTTAAGAATAACGTTTTCTTCCTACTTTAGGCCAATCGTGGAAGAAAGTTTGAATCTTAGTTAATTATACCAATTATGACTAAAAAATAAAATTAAGTAGTAGTAATTGTACATAAATATTATGTAATACTATTCCCGGATCCTAAGAATCACGTTTTTCCCATGTTTGGGCTTTACTCGGCTCTTATAAGACATAGTTTAGGCCCATCAGGGTTGAAAGTTTGGTTTTTGGTCAAACTTCCCAATTAAGACTAGAAAAATGTTAAATTAATAGTATTTGTACATAGAAACTATGTAATACCACTCTCGACTCTTGAAACTCATGTTTCCTCCCCGTTTAGGCCCCTATTTGGCTCTTAAGGTCTATTTCTGGCTATTCGGGGTTGAGTTTGAATTGTGACCAAACTTCCTAATTAAGACTAAAAATAAGGTAAATTGGTATTATTTATACATAGAAACTATATAGTAAGACTTAAGGCTCTTGAAAATCACATTTTCTCCGCGTTTAGAACCTATTTGGCTCTTATAAGGCCTAATACAAACTAGTTAGGGCTAAAAGTTTGACTTTTGATCACTCTTCTCTATTAAGACTAAAAAGAAGGTTAATTGATAGTATTTGTACATAGAAAATGTGTAATACCATAACTAGATCTTGATAACCATATTTTTCTCTCCGTTTGGGTCCTATTGGGCTCTTATATGGCCTAATTCAGGCCAATCAGGGATGAAAACTTGACTTTTTTATTAAACTTTCCAATTAAGGTTAGAAACAAGGTTAATTAGAGTAATTGTATATAAAAACTATATAATAATACTCTTGGCTCTTGAGAACCACGTTTTTCTCCCCTTTAAGCCTTACTCGGCTCTTATAAAGCCTAATTCAGGCCAATCAAGGGTGAAAGTTTGACTTTTGGTTAAACATTCTAATTAATACTAGAAACAAAATTAATTGAAAGTAATTGTACATATAAACTATGTAATACTACCGTGACTCCTGAGAGCCAATTTTCCCCAATGTTTGCTCCCTATTCGGCTCTTATAAGGCCAAGTGTAGGCCAATAAGGGCTGAAATTTGGCTTTTGGTTAAACTTCTCAATTAAGATTAGAAATAAATTTAATTGATAGTATTTGTGCTTAGAAACAATGTAATACTACTGCTGACTCTTCAGAATCACATTTTCCCCATATTTGTTTCATATTCGGCTCTTATAAGGCCTAGTTAGGCCAAATCGGGCTGAAAGTTTGACTTTTGGTCAAACTTTCCAATTAAGACTAGAAATAAGTTTAATTAATAGTATTTGTATATAGAAACTATGTAATACTACTCTCGGCTCTTGAATATAATATTTTCTCCCCGCTTGAGCTGTACTTGGCTCTTATAAGGCCTAGTTTAGGCCAATCAGGGCTGAAAGTTTGATTTTTATGTAAACTTCTCAATTAAGATTAGAAAGAAGTTTAATTAATAGTATTTGTATATAAAAACTATGTAATACTACTCAGGCCCTTGAAGACCATGTTGTCACATCATTTGGACCCTACTCGGCTTTTATAAGACCCTGTTCTGACCAATAGAGGCTGAAAGTTTGAATTTTAGTCAAACTTCATAATTTAGAGTACAAATAAGGCTAACTAATAGTAATTGCACATAGAAACTATGTAATACTACTACCGACTATTCAAAATCTTATTTTCTCCCCATTTAGACTCTATTCCGCTCTTGTAAGGTCTAGTTCAGGCTAATCGAGGTTGGAAGCTTGACTTTTGTCCAAACTTTCCAATTAAGATTAGAAATAAGGTTAATAAGTAGTAATTGTATATAGAAACTATGTAATACTACTCACGGCTCTTTAACCCCATGTTTTCCCCTCGTTTCTCTATTCGGCTCTTATATGGCCATACATGCCAATCGGGGCTGAAAGTTTGACTTTTGGTCAAACTTTCTAATTAAGACTAGAAATAAAGTTAATTAGTAGAAATTAGAAATAGAAACTATGTAATACCATTCCCAGCTCGTGAAAACCATGTTATCCCCCAGTTTAGGCCCCAATCGGGTCTTATAAGATCTAATTCAGACCAATGGGGGCAGAAAGTTTGCCTTTTGGTAAAAATTCCCAATTAAGACCAGAAATAAAGTTAATTATTAGTATTCATATATAGAAATAATGTAATACTACTCACAAATCTTGAAAACCATGTCTTCCCCCTGTTTGGGCCCTATTCGGCTCTTATTAGGGCATAGTTCAAGTCAATCAAAGCAGAAATTTTGACTTTTATCAAATTTCCAATTAAGACTAAAAAAAGGTTAATTTATTGCATTTGTATATAAAAACTACGTAATACTACTTACGGCTCTTGAAAATCTTGTTTTCGTAACTTTTGGACCCTATTCAGCTCTTATAAGGCATTAGTTAAGTCTAATCGAGACTGAAAGATTAGTTTTTGGTCAAACTTCCCTATTAAGACTTGAAACAAGGTTAATTAGTAGTAATTGTATATTGAAACCATGCAGTAACACTTCCGACTCTTGGAATCACGTTGTCACCCCATTTAAGCCCTATTGGCTCTTATAAGGCCTAGTTCAAGTCAATCGAGGCTAAAGGATTTGATTTTTGATCAAACCTCCCAATAAAGACTATAAATAAGGCTAAATTTTATTAATTATATATAGAACTATGTAATACAACTCCCAATTCTTGAAAACCATGTTTTCCATAATTTGGGTCCTATTTGGCTCTTATTAAGGCCTATTTCAGGCCAATCGGGACTGATATTTAACGTTTGGTTAAACTTCCCAAATTAAGACTAGAAATAAGGTTAATTAGTAGTAATTATATATAGAAACTATGTAATACTACTTCCGGTTCTTGAAAATCACGTTTTCCCTTGTTTAGGCCCTATTCGGCTCTTATAAGGCCTAGTCCAGTCTAATAGGGACTGAAAGTTTGACTTTTGATCAAACTACTCAATTAAGACTAGGAATAAGGTTAACTAGTAGTAATTATATATAGAAACTATGTAATACCACTCGTGCCTCTTAAAAATCACATTCGCCCTTGTTTGGGTCCTATTTAACTCTTATAAGGCCTAATTCCAGCCAATCGGGCTGAAAGTTTAACTTTTAGTCAAACTTATCAATTAAGACTAGAAATAAGGTTAATTAGTAGTATTTGTGCATAAAAACTATGCAATATTACTACCAGCTCTTGAGAGCCAGTTCGGCTCTTATATGGCCTAATTCAGGCCAATTGGGGATGGGAGTTTGACTTTTGGTCAAATTTCTCAATTAAAATGAGAAATATGGTTACTTAGTAGTAATTTACTTAAAACTATGTAATACTACTCATGGCTCTTGAAAACTATGTTCTCCCCGTTTATCCCTGTTCGGTTCGTATGAGCCCTAGTTAAGGCCAACGGGGTTAAAACTTTAATTTTTGATTAAATTCCTAATTAAGACTAGAAATAAGATTAATTAATAGTAATTGTAAATAGAAATTATGTAATACCACTCATGGATTTTGAAAATCAAGTTTTTTCCCTATTTAAGGGGCCCTTCGGCTCTTATAAGGCTAGTGAACGCCAATCAAGGTTGAAATTTTGACTTTTCATTAAACCTCTTAATTAAGACTAGAAACAAGATTAATTAGTAGTAATTGTACGTAAAAACTATGTAACACTACTCACGGATGCTGAAAATCATGTTTTCTCTCCGTTTGGGCCCCATACACCCTTATAAGGCCTAGTCATACCAATTCGGGCTGAAAGTTTAATTTTTGGTCAAACTTCCCAATAAGGACTAGAAATAAGGTTAATTCGTAGTAATTCTACATAGAAACTATGTAATACTACTACCTTCTCTTGAAAATTATGTTTTTCCCATGTTTGTTCCCTATTCAGCTCGTATAAGGCTTACTTTTGGCCAATCAGGGCTGAAATTTGACTTTTGGTCAAAATTTCAAATAAGATTAAAAATACTAAAGTTTTACTTTTTGTCAAACTTCTCAATTAAGATAGGAAATAAGGTTAATTTGTAGTATTTGTACATAGAAACTATGTAATATTATTCCTGGCTCTTGAAAACCTTGTTTCTCCCTATTTAGGCTCTACTTTTAGTCAAACTTTCCAATTAAGCTAGAAATAAAAATAATTAGTAGTAATTGAATATAGAAACTATGTAATATATACAAGCCTTTTGAAAATCATGTTTTCTCCCCGTCTAGGCCCTATTCGATGCTTATAAGGCCTAGTTTAGGCAATCAGAGCTAAAAGTTTGACTTATTAAGACTAGAAATAATTAATTAGAAGTAATTATATATAGAAACTTTGTAATACTACTCCCAGCTCTTGAAAATCATGTTTTCTTCCTGTTTGGGCCCTATTTGACTCTTATAAGGCGTGTTCAATCTAATCGTGGCTAAAAGTTTAACTTTTGGTCAAACTTTCTAATTAAGACTAAAAAAAGGTTAATTAGTAGTAATTGTACATAGAAACTATGTAATATCACTCGTGGCTCTTGAAAACCATATTTCCCCCTCTTTGTGTCGTATATTGGCTCTTATAAGTCTTAGTCAGGCCAATTTGGGCTGAAAATTTGACTTTCGATCAAACTTTTCAATTAAGACAAGAAACAAAGTTTATTAGTAGTTGTACATAGAAACTATATAATGCTACTCTCGGTTCTTGAAAACTATGTTTTCTTCCTGTGTAGGCCTTATTCGGCTCTAATAAGGCCTAGTTCATGCCAACCAGAGCTGAAAGTTTAACTTTTATTTAAACTTCTCAATTAAAACTAGAAAGAAGGTTAATTAGTTGTATTTGTACATAAAAACTATGTAACACCACTCCCGCCTCTTGAGAACTAATTTTCGCCCCGTCTGGGCCTTATTCCGCTCTTAGATGGCCTAGTTCACACCATCGGGGATGGGAGCTTAACTTTTGATCAAATTTCCCAAGAAATAGGGTTAATTAGAGTAATTTACTAAAAACTATGTAATACTACTCTTGAAAACTATGTTTTCTCCCCGTTTAGACCCCGTTCGGTTATTATGAGGCCTAGTTCAGGCTAATGGGGCTGAAAGTTTAGCGTTTGGTCAAATTTCCCAATTAAGACTTGACACAAGGTTAATTAATAGTACTTGTAAATAGAAACTATAAAATGCCACTCACAGCTCTTGAAAACAAAATTTTAACCCATTTAGGCCCTCTTTGGCTCCTATGAGGCCGAGTTAAGCCCAATCGGGACTGAAATTTTGACTTTTGGTTAAACTTCCTAATTAAGACTAGAAAAAAGGTACATTAGTAGTAATTTTATGTAAAAACTATGTAAACTACTCACGGCAGTTGAAAAACATGTTTTCTCCCCATTTGGGCCTAATTCGCCTCTTATAAGGCCTAGTTTAGGCCAATCTGGGATGAAAGTTTGAATTTTGATCAAACTCTCAAATGAGAATTAGAAGTAAAGTTAATTCTTAGTAATTTTACATAAAAACTATGCAATACTACTCCTGTCTCTTGAAAACCACAATAAAATACCACTCACGGTTCTTGAGATTAAAGTTTTCTTCCTGTTTTGGCCTTATTTTGCTCTTATATGGCCTACTTTAGGTCATTCGGGGATGAAAGTTTGACTTTTGGTCAAGCTTCTCAGTTAAGACTAAAAATAAATTTAATTGATAGTATTCGTTCATATGCTATGTAATACAACTCCTAACTCTTGAGAAATATACTTTCTCCCTGTTGTGGACCTACGCGGCTCTTATAAGGCCTAGCTTAGGCTAATCGGGACTGAAAGTCACTTTTAGTTAAACTTCCCAATAAAGGCCATGGAAATGAGGTTAAAAGTGGTAGTAATTGTCCATAGTAACTATGTAATATTATTCTTAACTCTTGAGAACTAAGTTTTCCCCATGTTTGTTCCCTATTCGGCTCTTATAAGCCTGGTTTAGGCCAAGCGGGGCTGAAAGTTTTACTTTTAATCAAACTTCTCAATTAAGACTAAAAGTAGGTTTAATTTATATATTTGCACATGAAAACTATGTAATTCCACTCCTGGCTCTTGAAATCATGTTTCCTCCTCGTTTATGCCCTATTATGCTCTTATAAGGCCAAATTCTCGTTAATCGGGGCTGAAAGTTTGACTTGATTTTTGGTCAAACTTTTAATTAAGATTAGAAAAAGGTTAACTAGTCATAAATTGTACATAGAAACGATGCAATACAACTCACAACTCTTGAAAACTAAGTTTTCTCCCCGTTTTAGCCCTATTCGGCTCTTTTAAGGCCTATTTCAGACTAATAGGGGTTGAAAGTTTGACTTTTGGTCAAAGTTCCCAATTAAAACTAGAAATATTATTAATTGGTAGTATTTCTACATAGAAACTATGTAATAAGGTTAATTGGAAGTAACTGTACATAGAAACTATGTAGTACTACTCCCGGCTCTTGAAAACCATGTTTTATTCTTATTCGGGCCCTACACGGCTCTTATAAGGCCTAGTTCAGTCAATCAGGGTTGAACCTTGGCTTTTAGTCAAACTCCTCATTTAAGACTTAAAATAAGCTTAATTAGTAGTAATTGTACATAGAAACTATGTAATGCTACTCTCACCTCTTGAAAATCACGTTTTCCCATGTTTATTCTTTATTCTGCTCTTATAAGGCCCAAATCAAGCCCAATCGGGGCTGAAGGTTTATCTTTTAGTCAAACTTCCTAATTAAGACAAGAAATAAGATTAGTTGGTAGTATTTGAACGTAGAAATTATGTATTACCACTGTGGGTCTTAAGAACCACGTTTTCGTCCCATTTTGGCCCTATTCGGCTCTTATATGGCCTAGTTCAAACCAATCAGGGCTGAAAGTTTGATTTTTGGTCAAACTTCCTAATTATTACTAGAAATTAGGTTAATTGCTAGAATTTATATATTGAACTATGTAATACCACTCCTGTCTCTTAAGAACGAGGTTTTCTTCCTATTTGGGCCCTATTCGGCTCTTATATATGCCTTTAGAATAACGTTTTCTTCCTAGTTCAGGCCAATCGTGGATGAAAGTTTGACTTTTAGTTAAATATACCAATTATGACTAGAAATAAGGTTAAGTGGTAGTAATTGTACATAAATATTATGTAATACTACTCCCGGATGTTGAGAACCACGTTTTTTCCATGTTTGGGCCTTACTCGGCTCTTATAAGGCATAGCTTAGGCCCATGAAGGTTGAAAGTTTGGCTTTTGGTCAAACTTCCCAATTAAGACTAGAATAAGTTTAATTGATAATATTTGTACATAAAAACTATGTAATACCATTCTCGGCTCTTGAAATTCATGTTTCCTCCCGTTTAGGCCCCTATTTGGCTCTTAAGGCCTAATTCAGGCCATTCGAGGCTGAGTTTGAATTGTGACAAAACTTCCCAATTAAGACTAAAAATAAGGTAAATTGGTATTATTTATACATAGAAACTATATAGTAAGACTCACGGTTCTCGAAAACTATATTTTCTCCCCGTTTAGAATCTATTTGGCTCTTATAAGGCCTAATTCAAATTAGTTAGGGATGAAAGTTTGACTTTTGATTAGTCTTCTTTATTAAGACTAGAAAGAATGTTAATTGATAGTATTTGTACATAGAAAGTGTGTAATACCATAACTGGATCTTGAAAACCATGTTTTTTCTCCCCGATTGGGTCCTATTGGGCTCTTATATGGCCTAATTCAAGCCAATCAGGGATGAAAACTTGACTTTTGATTAAACTTTGTAACTAAGGCTAGAAACAAGGTTAATTGGTAGTAATTGTATATAAAAACTATATAATAATACTCTCAGCTCTTGAAAATCACGTTTTCTCCCCTTTAAGCCTTACTCGGCTCTTATAAAGCCTAATTCAGGCCAATCAGGGGCGAAAGTTTGACTTTTTGTTAAACTTTTCAATTAATACTAGAAACAAAGTTAATTGAAAGTAATTATACATATAAACTATGTAATACTACTCGTGACTCCTGAGAACCAATTTTCCCTAATGTTTGTTCCCTATTCGGCTCCTATAAGGTCAAGTTTAGGCCAATCAGGGCTGAAATTTGGCTTTCGATTAAACTTCCCAATTAAGACTAGAAATAAATTTAATTGATAGTATTTGTGCTTGAAACAATGTAATACTACTGGTGACTCTTGAGAGCCACATTTTCCCCTTATTTGTTTCCGATTCGGCTCTTATAAGGCCTAGTTAGGCCAAATCGGGCTGAAAGTTTGACTTATGGTCAAACTTTCCAATTAAGACTAGAAATAAGTTTAATTAATAGTATTTGTATATAGAAACTATGTAATACTACTCTCGGCTCTTGAAAATAATATTTTCTCCCCGTTTTAGGCCAACTTGGCTCTTATAAGGTATAGTTTTGGCCAGTCAGGCTGAAAGTTTGATTTTTTATGAAACTTTTCAATTAAGATTAGAAACAAGTTTAATTAGTAGTATTTGTATATAAAAACTATGTAATACTAATCAGACCCTTGAAGATCACATCTTATATGGCCTAATTCAGGCTAATCGGGGATGGGATTTTGACTTTTGATCAAATTTCTCAATTAAAACGAGAAACATGGTTAATTAGTAATAATTTACTTAAAAACATGTAATACTACTCATGGCTCTTGAAAACTATGTTTTCTCCCCGTTTATCTCTGTTCGGTTCTTACGAAGCCTACTTAAGGCCAACGGGGTTAAAACTTTGATTTTTGATCAAACTTCCTAATTAAGACTAGAAACCTGGTTAATTAATAGTAATTGTATATAGAAATTATGTAATACCACTCATGGCTTTTGAAAATCAAGTTTTTTCCCTATTTAAGGGGCCCTTCGGCTCTTATAAGGCTAGTTAAGGCCAATCAGGGTTGAAATTTTGACTTTTCAATAAACCTCTTAATTAAGACTAAAACAAGGTTAATTAGTAGTAATTGTACGTAAAAACTATATAACACTACTCACGGATGCTGAAAACCATATTTTCTCCCCGTTTGGGCCCCATTCGCCTCTTATAAGGCCTAGTATATACCAATTCGGGTTGAAAGTTTGATTTTTAGTCAAACTTCCCAATAAGGGCTAGAAATAAGGTTAATTTGTAGTAATACTACTCTCTTTTCTTGAAAATTATGTTTTCCCATGTTTATTCCCTATTCAGCTCTTATAAGACTTACTTTAGGCCAATTAGGGCTGAAAGTTTGACTTTTGGTTAAAATTTTAAATAAGATTAAAAATACTAAATTTTAACTTTTGGTCAAACTTCTCAATTAAGATAAGAAATAAGGTTAATTTATAGTAATTATATCGAGAAATTATGTAATATTATTCCTGGCTCTTGAAAACCTTGTTTTCTCCCTGTTTGGGCTCTACTTTTAGTCAAACTTCCCACTAAATTAGAAATAAAAATAATTAATAGTAATTGAATATAGAAACTATGTAATACTACTCCAGCCTCATGAAAATCATGTTTTCTTCCCGTTTGGGCCCCATTCGACGCTTATAAGGGCTAATTTAGGCAATCGGAGCTGAAAGTATGACTTATTAAGACTAGAAATAATTAAATAGAAGTAATTATATATAGAAACTATGTAATACTACTCCCAGCTCTTGAAAACCATGTTATCTCCCTATTTGGGCCCTATTCGACTCTAATCGTGGCTTAAAGTTTGACTTTTGGTCAAACTTCCTAATTAAGACTAAAAAAGGTTAATTAGTAGTAATTATACAGAGAAACTATGTAATATCACTCGTGACTCTTGAAAACCACATTCCCTCCTGTTTGGGCTGTATTTGGCTCTTATAAGTCTTAGTCAGGCCAATTTGGGCTGAAAATTTGACTTTCGATCAAACTTTTCAATTAAGAGAAGAAACAAAGTTTATTAGTAGTTGTACATAGAAATTATGTAATACTATTCTCGGCTCTTGAAAACTATATTTTCTTCCTGTATAGGCCTTATTCGGCTCTAATAAAGCCTAGTTCATGCCAATCAAAGCTGAAAGTTTAACTTTTAGTCAAACTTCTCGAATAAGACTAGAATATGGTTAATTAGTTGTATTTGTACATAAAAACTATGTAACACCACTCCTGCCTCTTGAGAACCAATTTTATCCCTATATGGGCCTTATTCCGCTCTTAGATAGCCTAGTTCACGCCAATGGGGATGGGAGTTTAACTTTTGATCAGATTTCCCAAGAAATATGTTAGTTAGTGTAATTTACTTAAAAGCTATGTAATACTACACTTGAAAACTATGTTTTCTCCCCGTTTTGACCCCGTTCGGTTATTATGAGGCCTAGTTCAGGCCAATGGGGTTAAAAGTTTGGCGTTTGGTCAAATTTCCCAATTAAGACTTGACACAAGGTTAATTAACAGTACTTATATATAGAAACTATAAACTTCCACTCACGGCTCTTGAAAATAAAGTTTTAACCCTTTTAGGCCCTCTTCTGCTCTTATAAGGCCGAGTTAAGGCCAATCGAGGCTGAAATTTTGATTTTTGGTTAAACTTCCTAATTAAGACTAGGAAAAGGTACATTAGTAGTAATTTTATGTAAAAACTATGTAAACTACTCGCGGCAGTTGAAAAACATGTTTTCTCCCTATTTGGGCCGAATTCGCCTCTTATAAGGCCTAGTTCAGGATAATCAGGGCTGAAAGTTTGACTTTTGGTCAAACTCCTAAATGAGAACAAGAAATAAAGTTAATTCTTAGTAATTCTACTTAGAAACTATGCAATACTACTCATGTCTCTTGTAAATCACTATGAAATACCACTCTCGACTATTGAGAATAAAGTTTTCTTCCTATTTTGGCCTTATTTGGCTCTTATATGGCCTACTTCAGGCCATTCGGAGGATGAAAGTTTGACTTTTAGTCAAACTTCCCACTTAAGACTTAGAAATAAATTTAATTGATAGTATTTGTACACAAACTATGTAATACAACTCCTAACTCTTGAGAAACATACTTTCTCCCTGTTGTAGACCTATGCGGCGCTTATCAGGCCTAACTTAGGCTAATGGGGATTGAAAGTCACTTTTAGTCAAACTACCTAATAAAGACCATAGAAATGAGGTTAAGTTGTAGTAATTATCCATAGTAACTATGTAATACTATTCTTAATTCTTGAGAACTAAGCTTTCCCCATGTTTGTTCCCTATACGGCTCTTATAAGCCTGGTTTAGGCCAAGCGGGCTGAAAGTTTTACTTTTAATCAAACTTCTCAATTAAGACTAAAAGTAACTTTAATTTATATATTTGCACATGGAAACTATGTAATTCCACTCCTGGCTCTTGAAATCATGTTTTCTTCTCGTTTATGCCCTATTCTGCTCTTATAAGGCCAAATTCAAATTAGCATAATTAGTAGTATTTGTATATAAAAACTATATAATACTACGCAGGCCCTTGAAGACCACGTTTTCACTTCATTTGCACCCTACTCGGCTTTTATAAGACCTAGTTCTGACTAATAAAGGTTGAAATTTTGAATTATTGTCAAACTTCATAATTTAGAGTATAAATAAGGCTAATTAATAGTAATTACACATAGAAACTATGTAATACTACTACTGACTATTCAAAATTTTATTTTCTCCCCGTTTGGGCTCTATTCCGCTCTTATAAGGTATAGTTCAGGATAATCGAGGCTGAAAGCTTGACTTTTGTCTAAACTTTTCAATTAAGATTAGAGCAAGGTTAACAAGTAGTAATTGTATATAGAAACTATGTAATACTATTCAAGGCTCTTGAACCCCATGTTTTTCCCTCGTTTCTCTATTCGGCCTTAAACGGCCCGTACATGCCAATCGGGGCTGAAAGTTTGACTTTTAGTCAAACTTTCTAATTAAAACTAGAAATAAAGTTAATTAGTAGAAATTAGAAATAGAAACTATGCAATACTATTCCCGGCCGTGAAAACCATTTTTTTCCCCTTCTCGGGCCCCAATCGGCTCTTGTAAGACCTAATTCAGACCAATCGGGCGGAAAGTTTGCCTTTTGGTAAAAATTCTCAATTAAGACCAGAAATAAAGTTAATTATTAGTACTCTTATATAGAAATAATGTAATACTACTCACAAATCTTGAAAACCATATCTTCCCCCTGTTTGGGCCCTATTCGGCTCTTATAGGGCCTAGTGTTCAAGTTAATCAACGCTGAAATTTTGACTTTTGATCAAATTTCCAATTAAGACTAAAATAAAGGTTAATTTATTGCATTTGTATATAAAAACTGCGTAATACTACTTACGGCTCTTGAAAATCATGTTTTCTTAACTTTTGGACCCTATTCAGCTCTTATATGGCATAGTTAAGTCTAATCGAGACTGAAAGATTAGTTTTTGATTAAACTCCCTATTAACACTTGAAACTAGGTTAATTAATAGTAATTGCATATTGAAACTATGCAGTAATGCTCCCGACTCTTGAAAACCACGTTGTCACCCCCATTTAGGCCCTATTTGGCTCTTATAAGGCCTAGTTCAAGTCAATCGAGGCTAAAGGATTTGATTTTTGATCAAACCTCCCAATAAAGACTATAAACTAATTTTTATTAATTATATATAGAAATATGTAATACAACTCTCAATTCTTAAAAACCATGTTTTCTCCAATTTGTATCCTATTTGGCTCTTATTAAGGCCTACTTCAGGCCAATCGGGGCTGATATTTAACTTTTGGTTAAACTTCTCAAGATAAGACTAGAAATAAGGTTAATTAGTAGTAATTATATATAGAAACTATGTAATACTACTTCCGGTTCTTGAAAACCACGTTTTCCCTTGTTCGGGCCCTACACGGCTCTTATAAGGCCTAGTTTAGTCAATCAGGGTTGAACCTTGGCTTTTAGTCAAACTTCTCATTTAAAACTAAAAATAAGCTTAATTAGTAGTAATTGTATATAGAAACTATGTAATGCTACTCTCAGCTCTCAGAAATCACGTTTTTTCCATGTTTATTCTTTATTCGGTTCTTATAAGGCCCAAATCAGCCCAATCGGGGCTAAAGGTTTGTCTTTTGGTCAAACTTTCTAATTAAGACCAGAAATAAGATTAGTTGGTATTATTTAAATATAGAAATTATGTAATATCACGCGGGTCTTAAGAACCACATTTTCGCCCCGTTTGGGCCCTATTCGGCTCTTATATGGCCTAGTTTAAACCAATCAGGGCTAAAAGTTTGATTTTGGTTAAACTTCCTAATTATTACTAGAAATTCGGTTAATAGATAGAATTTATATATTGAACTATGTAATACCACTCCTGTCTCTTAAGAACGAAGTTTTCTTCCAGTTTAGGCCCTATTCGGCTCTTATATGCCCTTAAGAATAACATTTCTTCCTAGTTCAGGCCAATTGTGGATGAAAGTTTGACTTTTTGTTAAATATACCAATTATGACTAGAAATAAGGTTAAGTGGTAGTAATTGTACATAAATATTATGTAATACTACTCTTGAATCTTGAGAACCACGTTTTCCCCATGTTTGGGCCTTACTCGGCTCCTGTAAGTCATAGTTTAGGCCCATTAAGATTGAAAGTTTGGCTTTTGATCAAACTTCCAGAATAAGACTAGAAATAAGATTAATTCATAGTATTTGTACGTAGAAACTATGTAATACCACTCTCGGCTCTTGAAACTTATGTTTCCTCCCCGTTTAGGCCCCTATTTGGCTCTTAAGGCCTATTTCAGGCTGTTCGGGGCTGAAAGATTGAATTGTCACCAAACTTCCCAATTAAGACTAAAAATAAGGGAAATTGGTATTATTTATACATAGAAACTACATAGTAAGACTCACGGCTCTCGAAAACCACATTTTCTCCTTGTTTAGAACCTATTTGGCTCTTATAAGACCTAATTCAAACTAGCTAGGGCTGAAAGTTTGACTTTTGATCAACTTCTCTATTAAGACTAGAAAGAAGGTTAATTGATAGTATTTGTACATAGAAAGTGTGTAATATCACAACCGGTTCTTGATAACCACGTTTTTCTCCCCTTTCGGGTCCTATTGGGCTCTTATATTGCCTAATTCAGGCCAATCAGGGATGAAAACTTGACTTTTTGGTTAAAATTTCCAATTAAGGCTAGAAACAAGGTTAATTGGTGGTAATTGTATATAAAAACTATATAATAATACTCTTAGCTCTTGAGAATCACGTTTTTCTCCCCTTTAAGCATTACTCGGCTCTTATAAAACATAATCAGGCCAATCAGGGGCGAAAGTTTGACTTTTTGTTAAACTTTCCAATTAAAACTAGAAACAAAGTTAATTGAAAGTAATTGTACATATAAACTATGTAATGCTGCTCGTGAGTCCTGAGAACCAATTTTTGTTGGCCCAAAGGCCATTAGCCCTATATCTTGTTGGATATTTTGATGATAACAAACTATATTTAGTTATGTATTTAACAACTTTGTTTAAAAGTATTTCAGGTTAAACAGGTTGATTTGACGGCTCCACTATCAAGACTCACAAGTTTGGACGTCGCCTAAAGATTTGCATTCCTAAGCTAGCACATTAGAAAGCTTCGGGAACAAGTTTTTAAAGAAAAGACCAAGTCAAAATTAAAACAATGAAAAAGTCCAAGATTTGTATTTTTACTTTTTCTTTTAGACTTTTTGTCAAAACTAGATGTAAGAAGTAGATTTATGGGATTGTCACTCACACACACACTTTAGTTTGATTTATGGCTTCAAAAACAATTTCCATTTCCAACTTAGTTTTATAGGTAACATGTTTGGAAATTTGTTTTTAGAAACTTTAAGTTTTTGGAAAAACCAATTTTTAGAAAAATAAGTTTTTATCAAGAGAAACTTTATCAAAATGTTTTAACATGTTAGGGTAGTGACATATGATCATACTCCTATTTTTACAAGGTCCTAAACCCCAAACCAAATGACCAAAACCAAAAGTCCCAAGTTCTGGTTTCTGCAGTTCTGATTTTTCAGAACTGACAGGAGCCGGTCGACCGTCCGGGTCGACCGACGTGCACGCTGTGCGTGTGTGCACGTCGGCCGACCGCTCGGGTCGACCGGGGCACTTACAGTGCCCTCTGTTTGTTTGGGTCGACCGGGGCGGTCGAGCGTAGTCATCCAACGGTCAAAAATATGACCGTTGGCGGTCGACCGGGCCGGTCGACCGGCAGCTGTCAGAAATTCTGACAGATTCCAACAGCTATATTTTTCTGACAGATTTTGTTGGGATCTCACCCCAACGAATCTCTCTTGCTGTTTTACCCAGTTTTTCAACCCATATAAATAGTGGGTCACTTCTACATGATTAGAAAACTATTCCTAAACATTTTACAAGAGATTTTCATAAGAATTTCAAGTCTTCATTTTAGAAAAGATTTTCAAAGCCAAAATTTCCATACACCCATTTGAAGCCTATACCTCTACTTCTCTCTAGATTTTGCACTACACAATCCCAAATTTCTACATCTACATATTGGTTATAGGATTGTGCAAGTGAGCTATTTTGTGATCAAGTGTGATCATTTTCTTCTTGAGCGAAGTTGTAGAGGCATCGGCCTCAAGCGAGCTAGTGTGCTCCGGGTGGTGTTGCGGCATCACAAGAGATAGGACAAGTGTGTCCTTGTATTGGAGATCCGGTGGGATCAACAATAGTGGAAATCCTTCAAGTGTGAAGGCGGGGACGTAGAGCGTGGCTCGAACCTCGGAAACATATACTTGTGTTTGTGTTTGCTCGAAATTTTCTCTAAACTCAAACTCCTTTATTTCTTGCAATTCTATTGTGTTTATTATTGCTAGTTCTTTAATTTGTGCAAGTTGTTAGTAGAATTTTTAATTCCGCATTGTTGCCATATTTCATATAGCCATCACCTATTCACCCCCCTCTAAGTGATTTCAATTGGTATCAGAGCCTAACCCTACTATTTGGTTTAACCTCCTTAGGGAGATCCATTCATTTGGCTATATATATTTGTTGCATTTTTCATTTATTGTGCTTTATATTATTCATCCATGGCATCACTTGACTTTTCTAGCATCAAGTCCCCACCTAAGTTTGATGGCTTGAACTTCCCTATTTGGAAGGTCAAGATGAACCTATTTCTAAAGTCCCTAGGAGTTAGAGTAGCTAGGGCCATAACTAGAGAATTTGTAGAACCTCTCACCGATGAGAGCTCATGGTCCGAGGATACCTCCAAGGATTATGAAGCTAATGCTAGAGCCCAATATGCCTTAACCCAAGCCTTAAATGAGGATGACTTATCACGCATCATAAATTGCAAATCCGCATTTGAAGTTTGGAACATTCTTATTGTGACTCATGAGGGAACGTCACAAGTCAAAAGATCTAAGATTGACTTGCTACGTTCTCAATATGAGAATTTTTACATGTTTGATAATGAGAGCATTGATGACATGCTCACGCGTTTCACCAAGATCACTAATGCTTTGTCTTCTCTAGGTGACGCAATTGATAATGACCAAAAGATTCGCAAGGTCATTAGAGCTCTTCCCAAGGCATGGGAAGTAAAGGCTACTACCCTCAAGGAACTCAACGATAGGAAGGAGATGGACTTCTCCGGCTTCATCGGAAATCTCAAGACGCATGAGATGGAGATGAAGGTAAGAGAAGAAAGGGAGGCACCCAAGAAGAAAGCACTTGCCTTCAAAGCCACTCCAACCATTCATGAAGAGGATGACTCATCGGAAGATTGCGATGAGGATTTTGCCATGCTCATCCGGAAGGTGGGCAAGATGTTCTATAAGAAGGGACGGCAAAGCAACTTCCGGAGAGGGAAACCTCAAGGAAGATACGAAAGGAAAAGAGAAGAACCCGGTCCTTGCTTCCATTGCAAGAAGATCGGACATCTTATTGCCGATTGCCCCGCTCTCCAAGCCACTACCTCAAAGAACGGCCATAAGAAGAAGAAAGCAATGGTGGCCACGTGGGATGACACGGAGTCAGATTCCGAAGAGGAGAACGACGCCGCGCACATGTGTTTTATGGCACATGGAGACGATGCTTCGAAGGTAACTATTGACAACTCTTTAGATGAGGATGAGTTAACAATGGATGAGTTAGCTCAATTTTTTGAAGAGTTACAACATAGATATGAGATTTCTCAATCTCAAAATAAAAAGTTGAAAAAGGAAAATGATGTTTTGAAAAATAAAATTGATATTGTAGTTAAAGAAAAAGATGATTTAACTAAGGCTTTTAAGAATCTAAAAATTGATTTTGAAAAATATAAACTAGCTTGTAAAGGGAAAACCCCCATTGCATCATGTAATAAAAATGACTTTATGGAAATGCAAAAACGAGTTGATGTTTTAGATTCAACTCTTAAAAAGTGTGCTTTTGATCTAAATAAATTTGCATCTAGATTTCCTAAGGGAGTAACCCAAGGGAAACACACTCACCATGCACATGCACGGAAACATGCACACACACATAAACATGCATACATGTATGGTAGTGGTGGTAGAATTTACATTTGCACGCATTGTGGCCGCAAAGGCCATTTAGAAAAGTTTTGTTTTGCTAAAAATAATGTGCATAATAAATATGTTTGGGTTCGTCCCGGTACTAATACAAAAGGACCCAAAAAGACATGGGTACCAAAAGACCCACCAAATTTAAATGATACAGGTGGATCTTCTTCCTCCAAGACTTAGTGGGAGACGGTGCCCGGGTGGTGGATGCAACAAAGCTCAAAGAGCACATCGTATTTGCATCGCTATCATGGAGGCACCTATTTTGGAGATTGCCCATGCTTGGTAACTTCTCCATTTAAAAGTTTTTGTTTGGTTATTTATATACACATGTATAGGAGTGTTAGTTTACTTTTATGCTACATTGATACATGTTAGTGTAAACTTACATCTCTATCATGATTGTGTATATGCCATGTTTTTGTATCTTGTCTTTTATACCATGTCCATTGTATGTCCACATGCCATGCCTAGACTAGCTTATTTATATATACACATTGTATTTTCAAAACTAATAAATAAATTTTTGTAAAATTTCATATTCAAGCAAATACCTTAGAGATGGCAATTGCGCACCTCAACTCTTATCTAGAGGAATCATGAGGATGAAGTTCAGAACCCGTCACCGGGTATTCGGCTTCAACATCTCTAAAACTTTGTTTTTGTATGAAAATTAAATAAAAAATCTTGTGTGAATATTTTGGTTGACATGATAACCTAATGAAGATTTAAAAACATTGTTGTATTTTTGTATGTTATATATATCCTATTTAATTGTTAAATAGTTTTATTTAAATTTTTTTTTGGGGAGCTCAGTCTGTCCACAGTTTTTTGGGCAACGCCGGCCGACCGGCCCTAACCCCGGTCGACCGCCATTGCCTGAAAGAGAACAAATTTTTGCTCTCTATTGCCGGTCGACCCGTACGGTCGACCGCTCTGAGTTACAGTGCTCTCGGGTTTTTCGGGTCGACCGGCCCGGTCGACCGTGCGTCGATTTCAGCGCCAAATCTGCTATTTATTTCACAATCTCTCTCACCTCTCTCAAAACCCAACCGGTGAGCCTTTCTTCCCCTTTTCTCCAAAAATTCTCCCAACTCAAAATCTTTCAAATTCCTTCAAAACCCACGTTGGAATCACTACGTGTGGGTTAGATCTTCAGTCTCGGGGCTTCCTCACCAACAGATTTCGGGGATTTCAAGATCTAGGGTTAGGGTTTTTCTCAACTCAGGTAAAAATCTTTCTTTTGTTCAAATCTTGATTTCTAGCCTTTAGAATCTTATTCCTTGTCAAGATCTCTAGGTTTATTTTTGTTTAGATCAAGCCTTAACCATCTACCCTAAAAATCAACTAAAAATCACTCTTTTCTCCAAAAATGTCAAAGAGATCTAGGTCTGAGAAGGGAAAAAGTATAGTTCCCTCATCTTCCACCACTCCTAAACCTAAAAGACCTTTTGTGAATGAGCTAGCTGAAAATCGATTCATCATACTCTCTAAGAAAGCAGTCATTTCAGGGAGATGCGTCATCTTAAAAGACTTTGAACATCTCCACATCCCTCGTATCCTGAAAAGAAATTCCTTGGAAAAATTCATGGCCATTAGGGAACCTGTGTACCCCTCCTTAGTGCATTACTTTTATGCAAATTTTGCTTTTGAGGGAAATCGAGTGAGATCTCGTGTTCTTGGGAAGGATATTGACATTCTCCTATCCCAATTTGCTGATATTCTGCATCTCTCCTCTGGAGGAGCTGATGTTTACACCTTTGATCTCCAAGATTTTGAATATCCGGACGGTGAGTCTGCGCTCACCGCTTCCACCTTGTTACACGGGAATGACAATCCCGGTTTGGTTAGGAATGAGGAAGTGAATAAGTTCACGTTCACCGCCCAAGTCCTAGCCAAATTTGTTTTCTATAACATTTTACCTAAGTCCGGTGAGTATAGCAATGCTAGAGGTCCTGTTCCATTGATCATCTATTGCTTTCTGAAAGGCATTAAGATCAATTTCCCACATCTCATTGCCTCTCACATGGCCTCTGATCAGATCCGCATGTACGGTAGGCATTTGCCTTATGGCATGCTCATATCCTATCTTCTCAAACATTTAGGATTTGATCTTTCTTCGGAAACTCCCTCCGAACCCTCTGTGAACTTGGACTGCACCCTTTTGAAGAGGATGCAGGCTCAGATTCGTCGAGCCCCTCCTGAGCAGCCCCCTCCTGTTCCTGTACCAGGATCTTCATCTGCCCCAGGGTCTTCTTCGGCCCCAGGGATTTCCTCTGCTCCCGGTACATCTTTATCTCCTGAGTTCCAGTCCTTTATTTCTTCTGAGATTCGCTCTCAGATCCAGGAGCATCAGTCTTGGATCGAGCAGCGAGATGCAGCCTTTCGTGTGGATATGGAGCAGCGTGATGCAGCCCTTCGCGCGGAGATGGACTCGCGCTTCCAGGGAATTCACAATGACATGTCTTACTTTGCGAACGCCATGAGATTCGTGGACTCGCAATTTGGGACACTATTTGCGAAATTCGATATGCTTGGTCCAGATCCCACGACCATTGCTCGTCCTCTTCCATCCTCCGGCCCTCCATTTCCTGCCAGAGACCCGGCAGCTGTTCCACCTCCACAGCCTGGCGTTGCTGGCATCGATCCAGAGGAGGCAGGTCTTGAGGATGATGATGATGATGAGACGATGGCAGAGGGTGACGCTGAGGAGAGTTCGTCTGAGGAAGACGATGCTGAGGAGAGTTCTTCAGAGGATGATGTTGCTGGTGGTGCTAAGTGACCTGCCCCTTTTGATGATGTCAAAAAGGGGGAGAGTTATTTATTGAGAGAGACTTTGTATTGTATTTTGTTTGTACTTGACACTTATATTTTGTGTTTGGTATTATGTGTTTATGTTGTTTGGACATCTTTTATTTAGTATGGTGGACATCTTTATCTTGTATTTATGTTTGTGTGGACATGTACTTGTTTATGTTGGTTATGCTTTGTGGACATGTGTTTCATTTCTATTTTATGACATGAGTATTTTTGGATATATGTGTTGTGGATTATGTTGTGGATTATCACCCACCATTTTTTTTGAGATTTGTCTATGCTTGAGCATATTTTTGTATATGCATGTGTTGAGGGGGAGCTTCATTTGAAGTCTCTACCCAAAATATTTGTGATAACTATATATGTTTTGTCATCATCAAAAAAGGGGAGATTGTTGGCCCAAAGGCCATTAGCCCTATATCTTGTTGGATATTTTGATGATAACAAACCATATTTAGTTATGTATTTAACAACTTTGTTTAAAAGTATTTCAGGTTAAATAGGTTGATTTGACGGCTCCACTATCAAGACTCACAAGTTTGGACGTCGCCTAAAGATTTGCATTCCTAAGCTAGCACATTAGAAAGCTTCGGGAACAAGTTTTTGAAGAAAAGACCAAGTCAAGATCAAGACAATGAAAAAGTCCAAGATTTGTATTTTTACTTTTTCTTTTAGACTTTTTGTCAAAACTAGATGTAAGAAGTAGATTTATGGGATTGTCACTCACACACACACTTTAGTTTGATTTATGGCTTCAAAAACAATTTCCATTTCCAACTTAGTTTTATAGGTAACATGTTTGGAAATTTGTTTTTAGAAACTTTAAGTTTTTGGAAAAACCAATTTTTAGAAAAATAAGTTTTTATCAAGAGAAACTTTATCAAAATGTTTTAACATGTTAGGGTAGTGACATATGATCATACTCCTATTTTTACAAGGTCCTAAACCCCAAACCAAATGACCAAAACCAAAAGTCCCAAGTTCTGGTTTCTGCAGTTCTGATTTTTCAGAACTGACAGGAGCCGGTCGACCGTCCGGGTCGACCGACGTGCACGCTGTGCGTGTGTGCACGTCGGCCGACCGCTCGGGTCGACCGGGGCACTTACAGTGCCCTCTGTTTGTTTGGGTCGACCGGGGCGGTCGAGCGTAGTCATCCAACGGTCAAAAATATGACCGTTGGCGGTCGACCGGGCCGGTCGACCGGCAGCTGTCAGAAATTCTGACAGATTCCAACAGCTATATTTTTCTGACAGATTTTGTTGGGATCTCACCCCAACGAATCTCTCTTGCTGTTTTACCCAGTTTTTCAACCCATATAAATAGTGGGTCACTTCTACATGATTAGAAAACTATTCCTAAACATTTTACAAGAGATTTTCATAAGAATTTCAAGTCTTCATTTTAGAAAAGATTTTCAAAGCCAAAATTTCCATACACCCATTTGAAGCCTATACCTCTACTTCTCTCTAGATTTTGCACTACACAATCCCAAATTTCTACATCTACATATTGGTTATAGGATTGTGCAAGTGAGCTATTTTGTGATCAAGTGTGATCATTTTCTTCTTGAGCGAAGTTGTAGAGGCATCGGCCTCAAGCGAGCTAGTGTGCTCCGGGTGGTGTTGCGGCATCACAAGAGATAGGACAAGTGTGTCCTTGTATTGGAGATCCGGTGGGATCAACAATAGTGGAAATCCTTCAAGTGTGAAGGCGGGGACGTAGAGCGTGGCTCGAACCTCGGAAACATATACTTGTGTTTGCGTTTGCTCGAAATTTTCTCTAAACTCAAACTCCTTTATTTCTTGCAATTCTATTGTGTTTATTATTGCTAGTCCTTTAATTTGTGCAAGTTGTTAGTAGAATTTTTAATTCCGCATTGTTGCCATATTTCATATAGCCATCACCTATTTACCCCCCCTCTAGGTGATTTCAATTTTCCCCAATGTTTGTTCCCTATTCGGCTCCTATAAGGTCAAGTTTAGGCCAATCAGGGATGAAATTCTGCTTTTGGTTAAACTTCCAAATTAATACTAGAAATAAATTTAATTAATAGTATTTGTGCTTAGAATAATGTAATACTACTGCTGACTCTTGAGAACCACATTTTCCCCATATTTGTTTCCTATTTGGCTCTTATAAGGCCTAGTTAGGCCAAATCGGGCTGAAAGTTTGACTTTTGGCCAAACTTTCAAATTAAGATTAGAAATAAGTTTATTTAATAGTATTTGTATATAGAAACTATATAATACTACTCTCGGCTCTTAAAAATAATATTTTCTCCCCGTTAGAGCCCTACTTGGCTCTTATAAGGCCTAGTTTTGGCCAATCAGGGCTGAAAGTTTAGTTTTTAGTCAAACTTCACAATTAAGATTAGAAACAAGTTTAATTAGTAGTATTTATATATAAAATATATGTAATACTACTCAGGCCCTTGAAGACCACGTTTTCACATCATTTCGACCCTACTCGGCTTTTATAAGATCTAGTTCTGATCAATAGAGGCTGAAAGTTTGAATTTTAGTCAAACTTCATAATTTAGAATACAAATAAGGCTAATTAATAATAATTGCACATAGAAACTATGCAATACTACTACCGACTATTCAAAATTTTATTTTCTCCCTGTTTGGGCTCTATTCCGCTCTTATAAGGTCTAGTTCAGGCTAATCGAGGTTGAAAGCTTGACTTTTGTCTAAACTTTCCAATTAAGATTAGAAGCAAGGTTAATAAGTAGTAATTGTATATAGAAACTATGTAATACTACTCACGGCTCTTGAACCCCATGTTTTCCTCTCATTTCTCTATTCGGCTCTTATACGGCCTAGTATATGCCAATCGGGGCTGAAAGTTTGACTTTTGGTTAAACTTTCTAATTAAGATTAGAAATAAATTTAATTAGTAGAAATTAGAAATAGAAACTATGTAATACCATTTTCGGCTCGTGAAAACCATTTTTCCTCCTGTTTAGGCCCCAACGGCTCTTATAAGATCTAATTCAGATCAAACGGGGCAGAAAGTTTGCCTTTTTGTAAAAATTCCCAATTAAGACCAGAAATAAAGTTAATTCTTAGTAATTCTATATAAAAACAATGCAATACTACTCCTGTCTCTTGAAAACCACTATGAAATACCACTCTTGGCTCTTGTGAATAAAGTTTTCTCCCTGTTTTGGCCCTATTTGGCTCTTATATGGCCTACTTCAGGCCATTCGGGGATGAAAGTTTCACTTTTGGTCAAACTTTCCAGTCAAGACTAGCAATAAATTTAATTGATGGTATTTGTACACAAACTATGTAATACAAATCCTTACTCTTGAGAAACATACTTTCTCCCTGTTGTGGACCTATGCGGCTCTTATAAGGCCTAGCTCAGGCTAATCGGGACTGAAAGTCACTTTTAGTCAAACTTCCTAATAAAGACCATAGAATGAGGTTAAGTGGTAGTAATTGTCTATAGTAACTATGTAATACTATTCTTAATTCTTGAGAACCAAGTTTTCCCATGTTTGTTTCCTATTCGCTTTTATAAACCTGGTTTAGACCAAGCGGGGCTGAAAGTTTTACTTTTAATCAAACTTCTCAATTAAGACTAAAAGTAAGTTTAATTTATATATTTGCACATAGAATCTATGTAATTCCACTCTTGGCTCTTGAAATCATGTTTTCTCCTAGTTTATGCCATATTCTGCTTTATAAGGCCAAATTCTCGCTAATCGGGGCTGAAAGTTTGACTTAATTTTTGGTCAAACTTTTTAATTAAGATTAGAAAAAGGTTAACTAGTCGTAATATACATAGAAATGATGTAATACCGCTCACGACTCTTAAAAACCAAGTTTTCTCCCCGTTTTGGCCCTATTCGGCTCTTATAAGGTCTAGTTCAGACCAATCGGGGCTGAAAGTTTAACTTTTGGTCAAAGTTCCCAATTAAGATTAGAAATATTATTAATTGGTAGTATTTGTACATAGAAACTATGTAATACCATTTCCAACTATTAAGAACTATATTTTCTATCCGTTTGGGCCCTACTCGGCTCTTATATGGTCGATTTCAGGCCAATTGGGGATGAATGATTGACTTTTGGTCAAACATCATAATTAAGACTAGAAACAAGGTTAATTGAAAGTATTTATACATAAAATCTGTGTAATACTAGTCTCGGCTCTTAAGAACCATGTTTTCTCCCTATTTGGGCCATAATGGGCTAGTATAAGGCTTAGCACAGGCCAATCAGGGCCGAAAGTTTGACTTTTGGTCAAATTTCACAATTAAAACTAGATACAAGTTTAATTAATAGTAACTATACATAAAAACTATGTGTTACTACTCCGGTTCTTGAAAACCACACTTTCCCCATGTTTTTTTCTATTCAACTTTTATCGCGCCTAGTTCAGGCCAATCGGGGCAGAAAGTTTGACTTTTGGTCAAACTTCCCAATTAAGACTAGAAAAAAGTTTAATTGTTAGTAATTATACATAGAAACAATCTAAAACTACTCTCAGCTCTTGAGAATCACCTTTTCTCCCCATTTGGGCTATACTCGGATCTAATAAGGCTGAAGGACAATCAGACTGAAAGTTTGACTTTTGGTCAAACTTCCCAATTAATACTAGAAACAAAGTTAGTTAGAAGTAATTGAACATAAAAGCTATATAATACTAATCCCAGCTCTTGAGAACCACGTTTTTTCCATGTTATTCTTAATTCAGCTCTTATAAGGCCTAATTTAGGTCAATCGGGGCTGAAAGTTTGGCTTTTTGGTAAAACTTTCTAATTAAGACATATATTAGTTTAATTGATATTTATTTTTATATAGAAACTATGTAATACCACTCTCGACTTTTGAAAAGCACGTTTTCTCCCAGTTTAGGCCCTATTCTGCTCTTATAAGGCCTAGTTTTGGCCAATCGGGGTTGAAAGTTTGACTTTGATTAAACTTTCCAATTATGACTGAAGTAAGGTTAATTGGTAGTATTTGTACATAGAAACTATGTACAACTCACGGCTATTGACAACCATGTTTTCTCCCTGTTTGCGCCTTATTCGACTCTTATATGACTTAGCTCAGGTTAATCAGGGATGAATGTTTGAATTTTGGTCAAACTTCTCAATTGACACCAAAAACAAGGTTAATTGGAAGTAACTGTACATAGAAACTATGTAGTACTACTCCCGGCTCTTGAAAACTATGTTTTATTCTTGTTCTGGCCCTACACGGCTCTTATAAGGCCTAGTTCAATCAATCAGAGTTAAACCTTAACTTTTAGTCAAACTTCTCAATTAAGACTAGAAATAAGGTTAATTAGTTAATTTGTACATAAAAACTATGTAACACTACTCCCGCCTCTTGAGAACCAATTTTATCCCCGAAGGCCTTATTCCTCTCTTAGATGACCTAGTTCACGCCAATCGGGGATGGGAGTTTGACTTTTGATCAAATTTCCTAAGAAATAGGGTTAATTAGTAGTAATTTACTTAAAAACTATGTAATACTACTCTTGAAAACTATGTTTTCTCCCTGTTTAGACCCCGTTCGGTTATTATGAGGCCTAGTTTAGGTCAATGGGGTTGAAAGTTTGGCGTTTGGTCAAATTTCCTAATTAAGACTTGACCCAAGGTTAATTAATAGTACTTGTATATAGAAACTATAAACTTCCACTCACGGCTCTTGAAAACAAAGTTTTAACCCTTTTAGGCCCTCTTCGGCTCTTATAAGCCGAGTTAAGGCCAACCGAGGCTTAAATTTTGACTTTTGGTTAAACTTCCGAATTAAGACTAGAAAAAAGGTACATTAGTAGTAATTTTATGTAAAAACTATGTAAACTACTCACGGCAGTTGAAAAACGTGTTTTCTCCCCATTTGGGCCCAATTCGCCTCTTAATAAGGCCTTATTCAGGCCAATCTGGGCTGAAAGTTTGACTTTTGGTCAAACTCCCAAATGAGAATTAGAAATAAAGTTAATTCTTAGTAATTCTATATAGAAACTATGCAACTCTACTCCTGTCTCTTAAAAACCACTATGAAATACCACTCTCGGCTCTTGAGAATAAAGTTTTCTTCCTGTTTTGGCCTTATTTGGCTCTTATATGGCCTACTTCAGGCCATTCAAGGATGAAAGTTTGACTTTTGGTCAAACTACCTACTTAAGACTAGAAATAAATTTAATTTATATATTTGCACATGGAAACTATGTAATTTTACTCCTGGCTCTTGAAAGTTTATGCCATATTCTGCTCTTATAAGGCTAAATTCTCGTTAATCGGGGCTGAAAGTTTGACTTGATTTTGGTCAAATTTTTTAATTAAGATTAGAAAAAGATTAACTAGTCATAAATTGTACATAGAAACAATGTAATACCACTCACGACTCTTGAAAACCAAGTTTTCTCCCCGTTTTGGCCCTATTCGGCTCTTTTAAGGCCTATTTCAGACCAACCGGGGCTGAAAGTTTGACTTTTGGTTAAAGTTCCCAATTAAGATTAGAAATATTTTTAATTGGTAATATTTGTATATAGAAACTATGTAATACCATTTCCAAGTATTAAGAATTATATTTTCTATCTGTTTGGGCCCTATTCGGCTCTTATATGGCCGATTTCAGGCCAATCGGGGATGAGTGATTGACTTTTGGTCAAACTTCTTAAAATCTGTATAATACTACTCTCAGCTCTTAAGAACCACGTTTTCTCCCTGTTTGGGCCCTAATGGGCTCGTATAAGGCTTAGCTCAAATCAATCAGGGCCGAAAGTTTAGCTTTTGGTCAAATTTCACAATTAAAATTAGATACAAGTTTAATTAATAGTAATTATACATAAAAACTATGTGTTACTACTCTCGGTTCTTGAAAACCACACATTCCACATGTTTTTTCCTATTCGGCTTTTATCAAGTCTAGCAGGCCAATCGGGGCCGAAAGTTTGACTTTTGGTCAAACTTCCCAATTAAGACTAGAAAAAACCTTAATTGGTAGTAATTATACATAGAAACAATCTAATACTACTCTCAGCTCTTGAGAATCACATTTTCTCCCCATTTGAGCTATACTCAGCTCTAATAAGGCTGAAGGACAATCAACTAAAATTTTGACTTTTGGTCAAACTTCCCAATTAATACTAGAAACAAAGTTAGTTGGAAGTAATTGAACATAAAAGCTATGTAATACTAATCTCAGCTCTTGACAACCACATTTTTCCCATGTTTGTTCTTAATTCAGCTCTTATAAGGCCTTTAGGCCAATCGGGGCTGAAAGTTTGGCTTTTGGTAAAACTTTGAAATTAATGTTATAAATTAGTTTAAATGAAAGTTATTTTTATATAGAAACTATATAATACCACACACGGCTTTTAAAAGCACGTTTTCTCCCAGTTTAGGCCCTATTCGGCTCTTATAAGGCCTAGTTCTGGCCAATCGGGACTGAAAGTTTGACTTTGGTCAAGCTTTCCAATTAAGACTAGATGTAAGGTTAATTGGTAGTATTATACATAGAAACTATGTAATACAACTCATGGCTATTGACAACCATGTTTTCTCTCTATTTGGGCCTTATTCGACTCTTATATGGGCTCAGGCCAATCAGGGATGAATGTTTGAATTTTGGTCAAACTTCTCAATTGACACTAGAAACATAGTTAATTGGAAGTTACTGTACATAGAAACTATGTAATACTACTCCGGCTCTTAAAAACCACGTTTTATTCTTGTTCGGGCCCTATAGGCTCTTGTAAGGCCTAGTTCAGTCAATCAGGGTTGAACCTTGGCTTTTAGTCAAACTATGTAATGCTTAACTAGTAGTAATTGTACATAGGAACTATGTAATGCCACTCTCAGCTCTTAGAAATTACGTTTTCCCCGTGTTTATTTTTTATTCGGCTCTTATAAGGCCAAATCAGCCCAATCGGGGCTGAAGATTTGTCTTTTGGTCAAACTTTCTAATTAAGACTAGAAATAGGATTAGTTGGTAGTATTTGTACATAGAAATTATGTAATACCACTCTCGGGTCTTAAGAACACGTTTTCTTCCCGTTTGGACCCTATTCGGCTCTTATATGGCCTAAATTAAACCAATCAGGGCTGAAAGTTTGATTTTTGGTCAAACTTCATAATTATTACTAGAAATTAGGTTAATTGATAGAATTTATATATTGAACTATGTAATACCACTCCTGTCTCTTAAGAACGAAGTTTTCTTCCTGTTTGGGCCCTATTCGGCTCTTATATGCCCTTAAGAATAACGTTTTCTACCTAGTTCAGGCCAATTGTGGTTGAAAGTTTGACTTTTACTTAAATATACCAATTATGACTAGAAATAAGGTTAAGGGGTACTAATGGTACATAAATATTATATAATACCACTCTTGGATCTTGAGAACCACGTTTTCCCCAGGTTTGGGCCTTATCGGCTCTTATAAGCCTAGTTTATGCCCATCAAGGTTGAAAGTTTGGCTTTTGGTCAAACTTCCCAAATAAGACTAGAAATAAGTTTAATTGATAGTATTTTGTACATAGAAACTATGTAATACCACTCTCGGCTCTTGAAAATCATGTTTCCTCCCCGTTTAGGCCCCTATTTGGCTCTTAAGGCCTATTTCAGGCTATTCGGGGCTGAAAGTTTGAATTGTGATAAAACTTCCCAATTAAGACTAAAAACAAGGTAAATTGGCATTATTTATACATAGAAACTATATAGTAAGACTCACAGCTCTCGAAAACCACATTGTCTCCCCATTTAGAACCTATTTGGCTCTTATAAGGCCTAATTCAAATTAGTTAGGGCTAAAAGTTTGACTTTTGATCAATCTTCTCTATTAAGACTAGAAAGAAGGTTAATTAATAGTATTTAAACATAGAAAGTATGTAATACCACAACCGGATCTTAATAACCACGTTTTGTCCCCGTTTGGGTCCTATTGGGCTCTTGTATGTCTAATTCAGGCCAATCATGGATGAAAACTTGACTTTTTGATTAAACTTTCCAATTAAGGCCAGAAAAAAGGTTAATTGGTAGTAATTGTATATTAAAACTATATAATAATACTCTGGGTCCTTGAGAACAACGTTTTCTCCCCTTTGAACCTGACTCAGCTCTTATAAAGCCTAATTCAGGCCAATCAGGGGCGAAAGTTTGACTTTTTGTTAAATTTTCCAATTAATACTAGAAACAAAGTTAATTCAAAGTAATTGAACATATAAACTATGTAATACTGCTCAGGCCAATAGAAACTATGAAATGCCACTCACGGCACTTGAAATCAAATTTTTAACCCTTTTAGGCCCTCTTCGGCTCTTATAAGGCCGAGTTAAGGCCAATCGGGGCTTAAATTTTGACTTTTGGTTAAACTTCCTAATTAAGACTAGAAAAAAGGTAAATTAGTAGTAAGTTTATGTAAAAACTATGTAAACTACTCACGGCAGTTGAAAAACATGTTTTCTCCCCATTTGGGCCCGATTCACCTCTTATAAGGCCTAATTCAGGCCAATCTGTGCTGAAAATTTGACTTTTGGTCAAACTCCCAAATAAGATCTAGAAATAAAGTTAATTCATAGTAATTCTATATAGAAACTATGCAATACTATCCCGTCTCTTGAAAACCACATTTCCCCCTGTTTTTTCCATGTTCAGCTCTTACAAGGCATAGCTTAGGCTAATCTGGGCTGATAGTTTGACCTGTCAAACTTTCCAATTTAGGACAAGAAAAAGGTTAATTTGTATTTGTACATAGAAATAATGTCCACTCTCGGCTCGAGAATAAAGTTTTCTCCCTATTTTCGCCCTATTTGGCTCTTATTTGGCCTACTTCAGGCCATTCGGGGATGAAAGTTTGACTTTTGGTCAAATTTTCAAGTTAAGACTAGAAATAAATTTAATTGATAATATTTGTATACAAACTATGTAGTACAACTCCTGACTCTTGAGAAACATACTTTCTCCCTGTTGTGGACCTATGCGGCTCTTATAAGGTCTAGCTCAGGCTATTCGGGACTGAAAATCACTTTTAGTCAAACTTCCTAATAAAGACCATAGAAATGAGGTTAAGTGGTAGTAATTGTCCATAGTAACGATGTAATACTATTCTTAACTCTTGAGAACTGAGTTTTCCCCATGTTTGTTCCCTATTCGGCTCTTATAAGCCTGGTTTAGGCCAAGCGGGGCTGAAAGTTTTACTTTTAGTCAAACTTCTCAGTTAAGACTAAAGGTAAGTTTAATTTATATATTTGCACATGGAAACTATGTAATTTACTCCTGGCACTGAAATCATATTTTCTCCTTGTTTATGCCCTATTCTGCTCTTATAAGGGTAAATTCTCGCTAATCAGGGCTGAAAGTTTGACTTAATTTTTGGTCAAACTTTTTAATTAAGATTGGAAAAAGGTTAACTAGTCATAAATTGTAGATAGAAACGATGTAATACCACTCATGACTCTTGAAAACCAAGTTTTCTCTCCGTTTTCGCCCTATTCGGCTCTTATAAGGCCTAGTTCAGACCAACGGGGCTGAAAGTTTGACTTTTGGTCAAAGTTCCCAATTAAGATTAATAATATTGTTAATTGGTAGTATTTGTATATAGGAACTATGTAATACCATTTCCAACTATTGAGAACTATATTTTCTATCCGTTTGGGCCCTACTCGGCTCTTATATGACCGATTTCAGGCCAATCGGGGATGAATGATTGACTTTTGGTCAAACTCATAATTAAGACTAGAAACAAGGTTAATTGAAAGTATTTATATAAAAAATCTGTGTAATACTACTCTCGACTCTTAAGAACCATGTTTTCTCCCTGTTTGGGCCATAATGGGCTCGTATAAGGCTTAGCTCAAGCCAATCAGGGCCGAAAGTTTGACTTTGGTCAAATTTTAGAATTAAAACTGGATACAAGTTTAATTAATAGTAACTGTATATAAAAACTATGTGTTACTACTCTCGGTTCTTGAAAACCACACTTTCCCTATGTTTTTTCCCTATTCGGCTTTTATCAGGCCTAGTCAGGCCTATCGGGGCCGAAAATTTGACTTTTGGTCAAACTTCCCAATTAAGATAAGAAAAAAGCTTAATTGGTAGTAATTATATATAGAAACAATCTAATACTACTCTCGGCTATTGAAATTACATTCTCTCCCCAATTTAGGCTATACTCTGCTCTAATGAGGCTGAAGGACAATCAGACTAAAAGTTTGACTTTTGGTCAAACTTCCCAATTAATACTACAAACAAAGTGAGTTGGAAGTAATTGAACGTAAAAGCTATGTAATAATAATCCCAGCTCTTGAGAACCACATTTTTCCTATGTTTGTTTTTAATTCGGCTCTTATAAGCCCTAGTTTAAGTAAATCGGGGCCGAAAGTTTGGCTTTTTGGTAAAACTTTCAAATTAAGACTATAAATTAGTTTAATTGATAGTTATTTTTATATAGAAACTATGTAATACCACTCTCGACTTTTAAAAAGCACGTTTTCTCCCAGTTTAGGCCCTATTCGGCTCCTATAAGGCCTAGTTCTGACCAATCAGGGCTAAAAGTTTGACTTTGGTCAAACTTTCCAATTAAGACTAGAAGTAAGGTTAATTGGTAGTATTTGTACATAGAAACTATGTAATACAACTCATGGCGATTGACAACCATGTTTTCTCCCTGTTTGGGCCTTATTCGACTCTTATATGGCTTAGCATAGGTTAATCAGGGAAGAATGTTTGAATTTTGGTCAAACTTCTCAATTGACACGAGAAACAAGGTTAATTGGAAGTAACTGTACATAGAAACTATGTAGTACTACTCCCGGCTCTTGAAAATCACATTTTATTCTTATTCGGGCTCTACACGGCTTTTATAAGGTCCTATTTGGCTCTTATAAGGCCTACTTCAGGCCAATCGGGGCTAATATTTAACTTTTGGTTAAACTTCCCAAATTATGACTAGAAATAAGGTTAATTAGTAGTAATTATATATAGAAACTACGTAACACTACTTCCGGTCCTTGAAAACCATGTTTTCCCTTTTTTAGGCCCTATTCGGCTCTTATAGGGCCTAGTTCAAGTCAATAAAGGCTGAAATTTTGACTTTTGATCAATTTTCAATTAAGACTAAAAAAAGTTAATTTATTGTATTTGTATATAAAAACTACGTAATACTACTTACGGCTCTTGAAAATCTTGTTTTCTTAACTTTTGGACCCTATTCAGCTCTTATAAGACATAGTTAAGTCTAATCGAGACTGAAAGATTAGTTTTGGTCAAACTTCCCTATTAAGACTTGAAACTAGGTTAATTAGTAGTAATTGTATATTGAAACTATGCAGTAATACTCCCGACTCTTGAAAACCATGTTGTCACCCCATTTAGGCCCTATTTGGCTCTTATAAGGCCTAGTTCAAGTCAATCGAGGCTAAAGGATTTGATTTTTGATCAAACCTCCCAATAAACACTATAAATAAGGCTAATTTTTATTAATTATATATAGAAATATATAATACAACTCCCAATTCTTGAAAACCATATTTTCCCCAATTTGGGTCCTATTTGGCTCTTTTTAAGGCCTACTCAGGCCAATCGGGGCTGATATTTAACTTTTGGTTAAACTTCCCAAATTATGACTAGAAATAAGGTTAATTGTAGTAATTATATATAGAAACTATGTAATACTACTTTCGGCTCTTGAAAACCACGTTTTCCCTTTTTTAGGCCCTATTCGGCTCTTATAAGGCCTGGTTCAGTCTAATAGGGACTGAAAGTTTGACTTTTGATTAAACTTCTTAATTAAGACTAGGAATAAGGTTATTAGTAGTAATTATACATAGAAACTATGTAATACCACTCGTGGCTCTTAAAAATCACATTTCCCCTTGTTTGGGTCCTATGTAACTCTTTATAAGGCCTAATTCAGGCCAATCAGATTGAAAGTTTAACTTTTAATCAAACTTCTCAATTAAAACTAGAAATAAGGTTAATTAGTAGTATTTGTACATAAAAACTATGTAGTATCACTACCAGCTCTTGAGAGCCAGTTTTCTCCCCGTTTGGGCCCATTCGGCTCTTATATGGCCTAATTCAGGCCAATCGGGGATGGTAGTTTGACTTCTGATCAAATTTCTCAATTAAAATTAGAAACATGGTTAATTAATAGTAAATTACTTAAAAACTATGTAATACTACTCATGGCTCTTGAAAACATTGTTTTCGCCCCGTTTATCCCTGTTCGGTTCTTATGAGCCCTAGTTAAGGCCAACGGGGCTAAAACTTTGATTTTTGATCAAAGTTCCTAATTAAGACTAGAAATAAGGTTAATTAATTGTAATTGTATATAGAAATATTGTAATGCCACTCATGGCTTTTGAAAATCAAGTTTTTTCCCCTATTTAAGGGGCCCTTCGGCTCTTATAAGGCTAGTTAAGGCCAATCAGGGTTGAAATTTTGACTTTTCATTAAACCTCTTATCTAAAACTAGAAATAAGGTTAATTAGTAGTAATTGTACATAAAAACTATGTAACACTACTCACGGATGCTGAAAACCGTGTTTTCTCCCCATTTGGGCCCCATTCGCCTCTTATAAGGCCTAGTTCATATAAATTTAGGCTGAAAGTTTGATTTTTGGTCAAACTTCCTAATAAGGACTAAAAATAAGATTAATTCGTAGTAATTCTACCTAGAAACTATGTAATACTACTCCCTTCTCTTAAAAATTATGTTGTTCCATGTTTGTTCCCTATCAGCTCTTATAAAACTTACTTTAGGCCAATCAGGGCGGAAAGTTTGACTTTTGGTCAAAATTCCAAATAAGATTAAAAATACTAAAGTTTTACTTTTGGTCAAACTTCTCAATTAAGATAAGAAATAAGGTTAATTTGTAGTAATTGTACCGAGAAACTATGTAATATTATTCTGGGCTCTTAAAAACCTTGTTTTCTCCCTATTTGGGCTCTACTTTTAGTTAACTTTTCAATTAAACTAGAAAAAAAAATAATTAGTAGTAATTGAATATAAAAATTATGTAATACAACTCCAGCCTATTGATAATCATGTTTTCTCCCCGTTTGGACCCTATTCGACGCTTATAAGGCCTAATTTAGGCAATCGGAGCTGAAAGTTTGACTTATTAAGACTAGAAATAATTAATTAGAAGTAATTGTATATAGAAACTATGTAATACTACTCCCAGCTCTTGAAAACCATGTTTTCTCCCTGTTTGGGTCCTATTCGACTCTTATAAGGGGTGTTCAGCCTAATCTTGGCTGAAAGTTTGACTTTTGGTCAAACTTCCCAATTAAGACTAAAAAAAGGTTAATTAGTAGTAATTGTACAGAGAAACTATGTAATATCACTCGTGACTCTTGAAAACCACATTCCCCCCTGTTTGGGCCGTATTGGCTCTTATAAGTCTTAGTCAGGCCAATTTGGGCAGAAAATATGACTTTCGATCAAACTTTCCAATTAAGACAAGAAACAAAGTTTATTACTAGTTGTACATAGAAGAAACTATGTAATACTACTCTCGGCTCTTGAAAACTATTTTCTTCCTGTATAGGCCTTATTCGACTCTAATAAGGCCTAATTCATGCCAACCAGAGCTGAAAGTTTAAGTTTTAGTCAAACTTCTCAATTAAGACTAGAAATAAGGTTAATTAGTTGTATTTATAAATAAAAAATAATGTAACACCACTCCCGTCTCTTGAGAACCAATTTTCTCTCCGTCTGGGCCTTATTCCGCTCTTAGATGGCCTAGTTCACACCAATCAGGGATGAGAGTTTGACTTTTGATCAAATTTCCCAAGATATAGGGTTAATTAGTAGTAATTGAGTTAAAAACTATGTAATACTACTCTTGAAAACTATGTTTTCTCCCCGTTTAGACCCCATTAGATTATTATGAGGCCTAGTTCAGGCCAATGGGGTTGAAAGTTTGGCATTTGGTTAAATTTCCCAATTAAGACTTGACACAAGGTTAATTAATAGTACTTATATATAGAAACTATAAAATGCCACTCAAGGCTCTTGAAAACAAATTTTTAACCATTTTAGGCCCTCTTCGGCTCTTATAAGGCCGAGTTAAGGCCAATCCGGGCTGAAATTTTGACTTTTGGTTAAACTTCCCAATTAAGACTAGAAAAAGGTAAATTAGTCGTAATTTTATGTAAAAACTATGTAAACTACTCACGACAATTGAAAAACATGTTTTCTCCCCATTTGGGCCCGATTCGCCTCTTATAAGACCTAGTTCAGGCAATCTGGGCTGAAAGTTTGACTTTTGGTCGAACTCTCAAATGAGAACTAGAAATAAAGTTAATCCTTAGTAATTCTATATAGAAACTATGCATTACTACTCCTGTCTCTTGAAAACCACTATGAAATACCACTCTCGGCTCTTGAGAATAAAGTTTTCTTCCTGTTTTGGCCTTACTTGGCTCTTATATGGCCTACTTCAGGCCATTCGGGGATGAAAGTTTGACTTTTTGTCAAACTTCCCAGTTAATACTAAAAATAAATTTAATTGATAGTTTTTGTACACAAACTATGTAATATAACTCCTGACTCTTGAGAAACATACTTTCTCCCTGTTGTGGACCTATGCGGCTCTTATAAGGCCTAGCTCAGGTTAATCAGGACTGAAAGTCACTTTTTGTCAAACTTCTTAATAAAGACCATAGAAATGAGGTTAAGTGGTACTAATTGTCTATAGTAACTATATAATACTATCTTAACTCTTGAGAACCAAGTTTTCGCCATGTTTGTTCCCTATTCAGCTCCTATAAGCCTGGTTTAGGCCAAGCGGGGCTGAAAGTTTTACTTTTAATTAAACTTCTTAATTAAGACTAAAAATAAGTTTAATTTATATATTTGCACATGAAAACTATGTAATTCCACTCCTGACTCTTGAAATCATTTTTTTCTCCTCGTATAAGCCTTATTCTGCTCTTATAAGGCCAAATTCGTAAATTGGGGCTGAAAGTTTGACTTGATTTTGGTCAAACTTCCGAGTTAATACTAGAAACAAAGTTAGTTGGAAGTAATTGAACATAAAAGCTATATAATACTAATCCCAGCTCTTGAGAATCACGTTTTTCCCATGTTTGTTCTTAATTCGACTCTTATAGGGCCTAGTTTAGGCCAATCGGGGCTAAAAGTTTGGCTTTTTGGTAAAACGTTCAAATTAAGCCTATATATTAGTTTAATTGATAGTTATTTTTATATAGAAACTATGTAATACCACTCTCAGCTTTTGAAAAGCACGTTTTCTCCCAGTTTAGGCCCTATTCGGCTCTTATAAGGCCTAATTCTGGCCAATCGGGGCTGAAAGTTTGACTTTGGTCAAACTTTCCAATTAAGACTAGAAGTAAGGTTAATTGGTAGTATTTGTATATAGAAACTATGTAATACAACTCATGGCTATTAACAACCATGTTTTCTCCCTGTTTGGATCTTATTCGACTCTTATATGGCTTCGCTCAGATTAATCAGGGATGAACGTTTGAATTTTGGTCAAACTTCTCAATTGACACTAGAAACAAGGTTAATTGGAAGTAATTGTACATAGAAACTATGTACGGCTCTTGAAAATCACGTTTTATTTATGTTCGGACCCTGCATGGCTCTTATAAGGCCTAATTCAGTCAATCAGGGTTGAACCTTAGCTTTTAATTAAACTTCTCAGTTAAGACTAAAAATAAGCTTAATTAGTAATAATTGTGCATAGAAACTATGTAATGTCACTCTCAGCTCTTGAAAATCACGTTTCCCCATGTTTATTCTTTATTCGTCTCTTATAAGGCCCAAGTTAGCCCAATCGGGGCTGAAGGTTTGTCTTTGGTCAAACTTTCTAATTAAGACTAGAAATAAGATTAGATGGTAATATTTGTACATAGAAATTATGTAATACCATTGCGGGTCTTAAGAACCACGTTTTCTCCCCGTTTGGACCCTGTTCGGCTCTTATATGGCCTAGTTCAAACCAATCAGGGCTGAAAGTTTGATTTTTGGTCAAACTTCCCAATTATTAGGATGCCCTGGACGTTGGTAGCAAAGATCCAGTTCTGTGAATGGTGGAAGATGTGAAAGCCCATCGGGAAGGCTTCCATAGTGCTTTGTATTTGCATTTGAGTGCGGGTCTTTTCTATTGATAAATGTATATCTGATACTTCTGGCGGAACAGGATGATATCCTTCTTTGTAGAATTTGTCATCGGCTGTGAGGAATTGGGTTGGAACAGAGTCCCACCAGCCGAAGTATTCTATGACCAGCACTAAATGTTGGGCTGGTTCATAGTCTTCAATATTGTCCCAGGTGGGTGGAGTTGAGTAGAATTTGAAGTAAAGTTTGTCTGAGCAGAGGTCCTTTAATTTTAAAGAGGCGGCGGTTAATGTAGGAAATAGATGGATCCGGTCTTTATAGGAATGGGAGACAAGTCCATAACAAAGACCATTTTCTATGGCCCAGATTTTTTGAGATTGAGGTGTGGTTGGATTTAGCATAAGTTTTGGAAAATAGGAATTTGGTCTGATGACTGGGTTGGATCCTTCAGGTGGTGAATAGTGGAGCTGGTTTATCTTGTGGATTAGATTGGCTTCAGCTGTGCTGGGTGTTTGTGCTATTCTGTAATAGAGCTCATCAGGGAGGTTTTCCAAAATTGCTAAAGTTAGATCTTCTCGATCCTGCCGGAAGAATATTAATCGCTCAGAAGGGGTAAGAGGAGTAGTATGAGAATTGTTGGCTCTTCTTTTGCGAGGTTTGATGTTTTTGCAAGGTAGTTGGAAGGGATTTGAAGACTGGTTCATGTTTGGAATCTGGTTCATGTCGAGGCTGTAGTTAAAAATTCACGAGTTAGGAAATCAGGTAAAGAGTTATTAGAACCTCTGAGATATTCAATAGTAAAATCAAAAACAGAAAGAATAGCTTGCCATCTAGCAAAGATTTGTTTAGATGCAATATTTTGAACGTCTTTTTCAAGAATATATTTGGCAGATTGGCAGTCTATACGAAGAAGGAATTTTTTGTTTAAAAGATCATCTTGAAATTTGGAAATGCATTGGACAATGGAAAGTATTTCCTTTTTAATTGTGGAATATGATTTTTGAGGGCCTAACCAAATGCCAGAATGAAATCTAACTAATTGCTCTTGTGATGAATGCATGGACCTTTGTTTTAGTATGCCTCCGTACCCTATGTCGGATGCATCTGTTTCTACTATCATGAATGCATGAGGATGCGGAATGCATAGGCAAGGTAATGTGTGAACCTTTTCTTTGACTTGCCTGATTATTTGGGTAAGCTTATCTGACCATGCTGGGGGGTTCTTTTGAAGTCTTTTAAATAATGGTGCACAAGTAATTCGTATTTTGGGAATGTAATCGGATACGTAGTTTAGACATCCTAGGAACCTTTGCAGTTGTGTTTTGTCTTTAATTTCATCAGGGAATTTGTTTGCAAATTCTATTGATCTGTTGATTGGCGTTATAGTTCCCCTGTGAATATCATGCCCTAAGAATCTAATGGAGGTTTGGAATAGTTTCATTTTTGCCAATGAGATCACTAACCCGTTTTTCTTTATGATATGGAAGAAGGTTTTGAGATGTTTAAAATGTTGGTCTATGTTTTCTGAGTAAATGAGGACATCATCAATGTATACTATAGTAAATGTGGTGTAGGGGTTAAATATGTCGTTCATGATTCGTTGAAATTCTGAGGGAGCATTCTTTAGTCCGAAAGGCATCACGTTCCATTCGTAATGGCCGAATGGTACCGTAAACGCTGTCTTGTACCTGTCATGTTCAGCGATTTGTATTTTCCAAAATCCGGACTTCATATCGAATTTGGAAAATAGTTTGGCATTATATAACCTTTTAATAGATCCTTTTTATTTGGGATTGGATACCTGATCCACTGTAATACTTTATTTAATGGTTTGTAATTGATTACTAGCCTAGGAACTCCTCGTTCTTTTTCTGCCTGCTTCACGACGTAGAATCCTGCACAGCTCCATGGGGATTTGGAGGGTCGTATTAATCCTTTATCAAGGAGGTTTTGTAATTCTGCTTTACATGTTTCTAGAAGATCATGATTCATTTGAATAGGTCGGGCTTTGGTTGGAATATTTCTTTCTGAGAAATCTTTTTCATAGGGGAGGCTGACGATATGTTTCTTCCTTTCCCAAAAAGCATTAGGAATGTCAGAACAGATCTCTTTTGTGTATAAGTCTTGAAGTTGCTTAATATGTTGTTGTATACTCGTGTCTTTTAATTGTTGGTTTATTTTATGGTATAATATATCATCTTTGAGATATAAAATTTGTTTTGTTTTTTCTGAATTAGGTCCAATTGTTGGTAGATTGAATTGGTCTGTAAGATATTTAATTCCCTGTATCTAACAGGGGCTATGAATTTAAACAAGACCCTTTGCCCCATGATTTTGGTATTTATTCCTTCAGAATCAACCCGGAACGGGTAAATTTGAGTTAAGAAGGGGATTCCTAGTATTACATTAGTATTTAGATTGTCAACAACAATGAATTGGTGTTTGAAACAAATCTTCTCATTGCATATTGATGTCTTTGTTAGTTTACCCATGACCTTTAACGGGGAACCATTTGCTGTGATCAGGTTTTCTTCTGTTGGTTCATAATATTTGGTTGGGGAGATACCGTCTTTTATTACACTATGGTCAGCGCCTGAATCGACCATGGCAATAAGGGTGGTTTTGGAATCATCAATTGTCAGAGTTATGAATATGAACCATTTTTGATATTTGAATTTTTTAATGGCGGAGATTGATTTAGGGTCTGAAGGTCGGGTGTTTGAAACAGTTATTTCTTTTAGGGAGAAGGAGTGTACCTTTTCTGGAATAGCAGTATTTTGAATAAGGTTTGTAATGTCCTTTTGTTGTAGGTTTCCTCTAATGTGGTTAATTTCCTTTTTTAATAATTTTATTTTTGATCGAAGTTCATGAATATTGTTTAGGTCAAAATCTTTTGAAGCATTAAGAGGCTGATTTGGGTTGATTTTTAAATATTTCCTTGTGTCAGGGATTCGGTATATTAATTCGTTTTTATTGGGTGTCTTATGTTTTTGAATTTTTTCTTCTAGCAGGCTGTCTTTATTTTTCTCCTCATTTTTTTCTTTTGCCCTGCATCTACTCTTCTTGTGGCCGGATTTGTTACATTTGTAGCAAGTAATATTTTTTTTAGGTTTCTGTTTGTCTGGAGCTTCTTTTTTGGTTGTCCTTTCAGAATTGTCTATAGATTTGGTTTCTAGATTTTTGTTTCCTATTATAGTATTTATCTTTGACGTACTTGGAATGCTCTCATTAATTTTCTCTAAGGCTTGGGTTATTTATCCTAACAAATTCATTGGTCGGATATTTTCTACAGGTAAATTTGTTGGCTGGAAATGTGGTGCTGAATAACTTAGTGGGAATTTAGAGTTTGACTCTTTTTGAATTCCTTTAATTTCTGTGGATAAGGAATCAACTTGATGCGCTATGGTGTGTAGCAATTGGTTTGAATAATTGTTCTGATGATATACCTTTTTAATGTCTTCTATGTTGACTGGTTCGTTATTATTTTTCCCTCTTTTGAAAGGGGAAGCAGTTACTTCTCCTCCTCGTTGGTTGGAATCTTGATAGATTGTAATGGAGGATGGATTGAAGTCACAATGTTTTCATCTGTCAGTTGCCATTTTTTGTATAGGCTGGTCTGAACATTAATTTGGGATTGATTGAAAGGGTCTTCGATGCCTTGTTTCACTAAGTAATATTGTAACCATATTTCAAAGTTGAAATTAATTTCATGTTCCCATATATCGCTAATCCAATTTTTTGTTAATTGTTCTCGGTAAGTCCTATGGAGTTTTGAGAACCAATCAAAATGTTTGGATTCTTCTCGGAACTCTTTCATAAGTCTAACACTATCGCTAATGAATGGCTTTTTAATCATATTAATTTCTCCAGTAAATCCTGGTCTCATTTGGGATGATGTAGGAGAGTAGTTTTCCTGACTAACTTCTGGAAGGGGTGACTTATGGAATACTCTAATGGGTTGTTGGAATGAATATTCAGAACATGAATTTCTACTGGGTTCAACATATCTAAAGGAGGTTGAAGGCCTTTCTCTAACAGAGTTGAATCTAATCAGTACTGTCCCGTCGTCTTCTTCTATTATATCTGAGATCTCAGTCCTCTCTATGTCTCTAGGGGTCTGAGGGTTCTCTATTTTGAATTCTTCTGGAATGGTTATCTCATCCCATTTTAGTCTTTTGGGAACAAAAGTCTTTGACTGTTCTGCTTCTATCTGAAGGATAACAGTTTCTTCTTGAGCACGAGAACCTATCATTTTGAATTTTGGGTTCATTTGGGAACCCATTAATTTATAATATAGCTTATACATGACCGATACTTGTTCGGTGAATTTTTCGAACTCATCACCTTGCAAGTGGACGTCTAAGATTAATGAATTTAGGAATAATGGATCTGTTAAGGATACTGAATAATTAGGCATACAGTTGAAGTATACTGGTCCATTACATATATTAGTTTGAATCATAGATAAGATGGATGCTTTATATCTTTTTAATCTTTTGTCTCGTAGAGCTGTGTAGACAGGTGTGTCTACACCAGTATGGACTAGTGGTTTGATAGCTACCTGTACTAACCCAAAATGAATATAACGGAATCCCTTTTTAATGAATTCTTCTAATGCAAGTTTGGATAATAGATGAATGGTTTGGGATTTATTTTGGATATTGAATGTTTCTTCATGAATTTTTATAGCATATGAAGTTTTAAAGTCAAAGGTGCCTATACTGTAAATATTCTCTATTTTTTCACTGGGAATTCTCCATTCTAAAAAATGTTCATGAACTATATCTTCTCTACTTCTTACTACCTTTCTGTTTGACCCTGAGGTCGAACTGGAACCTAGAAACATTCTTCTAACAATATTGGTCATCACTAGTATGTAACTAACTGATGGGGGTGACCTTTCAGTAGACTGGAACACGGGAACACAATGCCTGGAACACCCTAATCTCAAACGGGCTTACCAACGGACTTACAAGCTTACCAACGCTTGCCAACGCCTACTAAAATTCAACAGGTCAATTGTTACCTACTTATGCTAACCAACAGGCTCTGATACCAGGAGGGAGCCCGGGGGTCTAGACAGGTCAGGGAGCAAGGGTAGATATGATATAGACAGAGATTTATTTAGAACTTTGAATTCAAGTTGTGTATGAACAGTGAACAGTACAGTATATGAACAGTGAATGTATATATGAACAGTACCGTACGTATGAACAGTAAATGAACAGTGACCTGTGAACAGTAATTTTGAACAGTAATTGTGAACAGTAGTTGTGAACAGTAATTTGTGAACAGTAATTAATGCACAGTGAATATGAGCGATCGCTCGTAACAGGACTAGAAGCCGAATACCCTGTGACGGGTTCTGTACCTCTGCCTCCTTGATTCCTCTTAAAATGAGTTGGAGGTGCGCACTGCAACCCTGTTGTGTGAGCTTTTGATCGACAAGATGAATGCAAACTCTACTTAATATGGAATGCTTAAAATTGGAATAAAGGATGAAATATTAATAGATCACAAAGGTGAGAGCTTACAGAAACTTGGCTTGAATTTAGTGTCTTTGGATAGGAAACAACTTGAATACAGGAAGGAACCTGAATACAACTTGGAATTCTAAGGAGAGAAGGAGGATTACAAAGTGGAATTCTGATTTCACTCTTCTGTTTTTGTTCTTATTTTTCTAGCTCTGATCTTGAATGGACGAGGAGGCATTGAATTTATAGAGAGGAGCCGAGTCTTCTGGAGTGATGAGTTGGCGAGGAATCTTGTCATTTCTTCGCTTTGTTGGTGAGGAATCTTGCCTTGTGTCTCTTCTTACTTTGTCGGCTTTGCAGCTTTGAGTCACTTCGTCCTTGGTAGGATTTGTCGGGAAGGAATCTGCCTTTGAGTCACTTTCGTCCTTTGTCGGAGAGGAATCTGTCACCTTTTGAGTCATGTCTTACTTTGTCGGAAAGGAATCTTGCAGCTTTGAGTCACTTCGTCCTTTGTCGGAGAGGAATCTGTCACCTTTTGAGTCATGTCTTACTTTGTCGGAAAGGAATCTTGCAGCTTTGAGTCACTTCGTCCTTTGTCGGAGAGGAATCTGTCACCTTTTGAGTCATGTCTTACTTTTGTCGGAAGGGAATCTTGCAGCTTTGAGTCACTTCGTCCTTGGTGAGGAATCTGTCACTTTTGAGTCACTTCTTTATCGGAGAGGAATCTGCCTTTGGAGTTTTTTGAGTGCTGATGTTGGTGAGGCTGTTTTGTCTCTCTCTCTTTCCTTTCCCTTTTTTTTTTTTTTTTTTTTTTACATATCAAATGGGTCTTGACCTCCTATCGGGTCAAGTGCGGGATTAATAGGTGAAGAAGATGTAGTAGAGCTGGCCCGTGATTTGTCAATTTGTTTTTGCAATTTTTTGAATTTCTGGAATTTTAAAAATTGTTGAAATTCGTCCTCAGAGTCTGAATCTTCTTGAATTGTGGTTGAAGTTTTTTGAAAGGGTTTGGAGAGTCCTCGTGCTTAGAGACCTGTTGAATCTGATGTTGAAATTTTTTGCCTGAGAGGAGAAAATCGCCGACCGTTGATTCTGAGCATAAGTTCTGATTGAACTTGTCCCACCATTTGATTTTGAATTCCCAGACTAAACTCATGGGGAATTTGTCTGTAGCACTATAGTACTGGGTGACTTGGTAACTCCAGCAAAAAATCCATGGTACCTTGAATTCTTTGTAGTATTGGACTGTTTTGATGTAATGTAATCCTTTGGCTTGGAAGAGGTATCTGTTGAATCCTTTGAGTGCCGTTGGTGGTAATATATTGGTTGTAGGCCCGTACGAATGCCACCATTCATAGAACCATACTGGGAATTCGTCTTGGCAATTGGTGTGGAAGGTGAAGAACCATGAATGATCGAAAGGCCTGAGAAGGAATGCTCGATACCAGGCCATCCTGTAATCATGATAAGTATATCCTTTCGGAATGTAATTGACTGTGAATTCCCTCGTTGTAGCAAGAGATGCCCATTCTATTGGTCGAATAATTTTCTTGATGACACACTTTGAGTAGGAGATCCTGTCTGGATTGCTTTTGTCCATAGTATGATATAGTTCTGTTGAACCAGAGTCAATGAGGACTAGTTCATAGTACCTTTGGGTTTTGAGTGGATCATCTGGAAGCCATTGGCAGCTGGCTGGTAGGAGTTTATTTACGAATGAACAAAGTGCCTTGTATTCAGGGATCTCAGTGAAGTTGGTGAGGATTATATACTCAGGATTTTTCTTGGTGAAATATGGAGATGAATCGGATTGGGGTCGTGGGTACTTTGAGTCTTTGTTGGAGTTGTTACAGCAAAGGGAAGAGGAGGAAAATTACCAAGGACCTGGAATCTGTTGTGACTTTGAATAGGAGAGGTTGAAAGGGTTGAGATCTTTATCTCATAGTCTTTAGGATTGACCGACTTTTGAATCGGGGATTTTCCTTTATCCTCGTTCATCACGAATCTGTGGTCAGGAGAAGGGGAGTTTGTTTGAATAAAGTATCTTGAATTATTATGAATGCATGGGGAATGCATGAATGATTTTCTTGAATAAATCAGATTTACTCTATGGTAAATGGAATTATTTTGTAGGGTATTTAAGTCTTCAGGTTGGACAGGAGATATAAATTTAAATATGATTTCTTGTCCCATGATTCTTGTGCCTAACCCTTTGAATCAACCCAAAATGGATAAATTTGAGTTAAAAATGGTATTCCTAATATTATATCAGTATTTAAATTTTTAATAACAATGAATTGGTGTTTGAAGCAAATCTTTTCATTGCATATTGATGTTTTTGTTATTTTTCCCATAACTTTTAAAGGCGAATCATTTGCCGTAATTAGTTTTTCTTTCGTGGGTTCATAATGCTTTGTTGGGAGGATACCGTTCTTGATTACACTATGATCGGCTCCGGAATCAATCATCACAGTAAGTGTTAGTTTTGAATCGTCGATGGCCAGGGTTATGAATATGAACCATTTTTGGTAATTGAATTTTTCAATGGTGAAGATGAATCCGGGATTGGATGGACAATTGGTTGAAATGTTTATTTCATTCAGGGAAAAGGGAAGTGGTTCCTCCAATGATCCTGATGCAGTAGTCTCCTCTCTTGTCTTATCAATTTGGCTTTGGACAAGGCACATCTGTGTTTCATATGCTAGATTTCTTGTTTCTATTTGCCGTAAATTTTCCTTAATGTGTCCGGTTTCTTCTTTTAGGAGTTGTATTTCCGTTTGGAGTTTACGAATGTCATTTGGTTTGGTTCCTAAAGTGGTTTTTATAGGATAAGTTTCAAAAAGTTTTGAAATGCTGAAAGGTTGAGTTAAATTATCCTTTTCTTCTTCTTCATTAATTATCAGGGTTCTTAATTTTTCTAAATGCTCCTTTGTGTTTTTAAATCAGGAATCTGTTGTATCATGTCGAATATTAATTCTTTTGATTTTTTCTTGGAATTGTTTTTTTCCGCGATCATACTAATTGTTTTACATTTACAATCAGAGTCGCTAGAGCATAGAAACTATGTAATGTCACTCTCAGCTCTTGAAAATCACGTTTCCCCATGTTTATTCTTTATTCGTCTCTTATAAGGCCCGAGTTAGCCCAATCGGGGCTGAAGGTTTGTCTTTTGGTCAAACTTTCTAATTAAGACTAGAAATAAGATTAGATGGTAATATTTGTACATAGAAATTATGTAATACCATTGCGGGTCTTAAGAACCACGTTTTCTCCCCGTTTGGACCCTATTCGGCTCTTATATGGCCTAGTTCAAACCAATCAGGGCTGAAAGTTTGATTTTTGGTCAAACTTCCCAATTATTACTAGTAATTAGGTTAATTGATAGAACATATATATTGAACTATGTAATACCACTTCCGCCTCTAAGAACAAAGTTTTCTTCCTGTTTGGGCCCTATTCGGCTCTTATATGCCCTTAAGAATAACGTTTTCTTCCTAATTCAGGCCAATCGTGGAAGAAAGTTTGAATCTTAGTAAATTATACCAATTATGACTAAAAAATAAAATTAAGTGGTAGTAATTGTACATAAATATAATGTAATACTATTCCCGAATCTTGAGAACCACGTTTTCCCCATGTTTGGGCCTTACTCGGCTCTTATAAGACATAGTTTAGGCCCATCAGGGTTAAAAGTTTAGCTTTTGGTCAAACTTCCCAATTAAGACTAGAAATATGTTAAATTGATAGTATTTGTACATAGAAACTATGTAATACCACTCTCGGCTCTTGAAACTCATGTTTCCTCCCCGTTTAGGCCCCTATTTGGCTCTTAAGGCAAATTTCAGGCTATTCAGGGTTGAGTTTGAATTGTGACCAAACTTCCTAAGTAAGACTAAAAATAAGGTAAATTGGTATTATTTAAACATAGAAACTATATAAGTAAGACTCACGGCTCTCGAAACTCACATTTTCTCCCCGTTTAGAACCTATTTGGCTCTTATAAGGCCTAATACAAACTAGTTGGGGCTGAAAGTTTGACTTTTGATCACTCTTCTCTATTAAGACTAGAAAGAAGATAATTGATAGTATTTGTACATAGAAAGTGTGTAATACCATAACTGGATCTTGATAACCATGTTTTTCTCTCCGTTTGGATCATATTGGGCTCTTATATGGCCTAATTCAGGCTAATCGAGGTTGAAAGCTTGACTTTTGTCCAAACTTTCCTATTAAGATTAGAAATAAGGTTAATAAGTAGTAATTATATATAAAAACTATGTAATACTACTCACGGCTCTTTAACCCCATGTTTTCCTTGAAATAACACCTAGAGGGGGGGTGAATAGGTGTTGGCTAATCTAATGGTCACTAAATGCCAAATGATGCGGAATTAACTAAGATGACCAAAATAAAACTTCTTTTATTTTAAACACTTATGTATAACACAAGAGTGTTGCCGAATTCCCCTTGCGAGGCTCTGGACAAGCTCCTCTAGATTCCCCTTGAATGGGTTGAGGTGCCGCGTTGGCTCTCTTGGTTGAATACAAGTGTTAACAACAATCCCAAGCAAGTATAGCAATTATGAGCACAAGGGAGTATATCAAGCATGTAAATGATAAAGACAATTATTGAATGCAAGATATAAAAGAGACAAAGAGAGAGAGAGAGAGAGAGAGAGAGAGAGAGAGAGTAAGCAATCGCAAACACAAAGGGTTTGTTTCGAGGTTCGAGCACACTTGCTCTACATCCCCGCCTTCGACACACGAAGGATTTCCACTATGCACGATCCCAACGGATCTCTCCTTGGTGCCGCAACACCTACAAGCCCTCGGACTCCCAAGTCCCGTACACACGCAAGCTCCTCAAGCTCGCCGAGGCCGCACCTCAAACCACCAAGAGTTCACAACCGAACTCAAACCACCAACGAGCACACTGCCCGTCTCCTCAAAGAACAAAGAAAAGATCTTTGGTGATCACAACACTTGATCACCTAAAGAGCACTCTCACTACAACACACCTATAGGATGAATAGACAATGGATAGCTCAAGTGTGGTGTGAGAAAGCAAGGAAAAGAACTATGGTGAAAAACTCAAAGAATCACTTTTTACACTCTCTTAATAAAAACTCCCTTTTAGATGGAAAGTATTTGCTCTCTATTTTGTGGAGAAAACTTCTGAAATGACTTAGAAAAACTGGCTCAAGAAGTCCTCAAAATCTTAGCTTCAAACAATGACAAAACCCCCTTTTATAGAGGTCAGAAAAATATGACCGTTGGGTTTGTCAGAGCTACCGGTCGACCGGCCGGTCGACCGCCAACGGTCGAAAATCCGACCGTTGGAGCCTCCGGTCGACCGCCCGATCGACCCAGAAATCCAGAAAGCAGAACTCTCTGCAGCAGTCGACCGTCCGGTCGACCGGACCACTGTGCTGACAACGTGCACAAGGCTGTGCACGTCAGTCGACCGGACGGTCGACCCGACCAAGCTGCGGTCGACGCCCGGTCGACCGATTTGGTCTGTCAGCCAATTCCTGGTCTGAAAAACTGGGATTTTTAAGGTAGTTTATTAACTTAATATAAATCCCATAAATCCTCAATAAATCTACAAAAATAGTTTCAATGTTATACAGTGATATTCAAACATGCTTGCACAAAATCAAGGCATGTTATAATAGATTTGAACTATTTTTGTAACTTGGAAATATTGGCTCAAAAATAAAAACTGTTTTTCCAGAACATGTTTTTCCAAAACTAGTTTTTTTTCCAAATCTTCATCAAATACAAAAACAAGATATTTGAGTTCATTCTAAAGCATAGTGTGTATGGATATGATCCACTACACAATCATAATGATATATCTCAGTTTTTTTGACACTTAGCATAAAACATGGTTTTGGTTAAAGATATGTATGATAGAAATACCAAAAACTAAAGTATATATATTTGTCACAAAGAAAATCTTTTACTAAATAAAAATTCTTTTCTAAACATAAAAATCTTTTAGAGTTCTATCAAGAGTGTGTGTGTGATATAACTTGAGCAATCCACCAACTATCTATCCTTTACATTTTAACTAAAACAAAACAAAATCTTATACCTAGACACAAGTCTTCATCTTCTTGAGGTCTTCACTTGAAGGCTTCTCATCTTCTTGACTTGGTCCAAATGCAATCCACCGAGCTTATCTCTAGATGTGTTCTTGATGCATAGGCTCGTGAATCAACCGGTGCTAGCTTCCAACTTGTCTTTAAATCCTTTGTTGAAGCTCCACACCTACTAAGATCTTGATAATGAATCTGTCACTAATTAAACACAAGATCATTAGTAATCATAACTTCATGAGTTGATCATCATCAAAACTAGGGTGATAGGCCTTTGGGCCAACAATCTCCCCCTTTTTGATGATGACAAAACTCATGAAGTTATATATGCATGGATTAAAGTAAAACTTCAAAGAAGCTCCCCTTAACTCATGCATCACATTCAATAATAGATGTGGCAATAAAAGCACATGAATATGTATGCAATGTATGGCATGTATGTAAATGTAACATCATAAATCTTATCTCCATACATTATAAATCTTATCTCCATACATAAAACAAATCACAAAACACATATGCATCAACACAAATCTTACTCCCCCTTAAGCAAGGAAGACATGCATATAAAATCTATAAATACTTCTCCCCCTTTTTGTCAATCATCAACAAAGGGTTCAAAGTAAAATACATCAAACAAATCTTCTCCCCCTTTTTGTCAAAAACAAAGTCATCAAAGAGGGGTGCAATAAATCAATAAGAGGTTATATGCGATATACATTCATGAAGAGGAAGACGCTAAGTTAGCTTCCCTACACATATGCATTACATGAAGAAGGGATGACAAGCCCTAACTCACATAACACATATTATGTAATGCATAAGAGGAGATGTGAAGCTCCCCATACACACGTATATCATATAAAGAAGAGTAGTCAAGCTCCTCAATTTATAATATACTCAACATGAATCCATATGTAAGAGAGATGTTAAGCTCTCCTTGCATATAGGAAATACAAATCAAAAATTTTGAATATTTCTTTATCAAGACAAAATTTTGAACTTTCTTAATAAAACACATTTTGAGATTTTCAAAGATACACAATTTTCCTTTCAAGGTACCAAATGAAGAACAATCAAATTTTGAATTTTGATACCAATTTTAAAAATACTATGCATAAGCTTATTATGGGATACCAATTTGAAATTCTAATTAAGCTTAGCATCAACAGACTTTGTGCTTTAAAAGATACTAATTGTAAAACAAGCACAAATAGATCACATATATGTATGAAATGATAATATCAATTGAAGTAGGTGCATACATACATGAAAGATCAAAATATGAGTATATACAACATGAATCAATTGATACCAATTGAAATATCCAATGATACCACTTGAAAATTAAGCTTAAGTGTATATATCATAAAATCTACCACATGAAGAATTCGAACTAGTTAAATGAAGGTGTTTAACAACTAGTACGGAATCCTTCAATCAAGGAATAAATCAAAAGTTTTTCATGAAATATCAATGAAGCACGAGGCACTAAAAGCACTCTATCCATAAAGTCCATATCAAAAAGAAGTGAGTGTGCTAGTGTTATGTGGATCATGGTATCATGAAAAATAGCAATAGAACCCAATATTCCTTTAAATCATAAATTTTGAAATCATGAAATCCAACACAAAAATTTTATTGTAAAATCACAAAAATTTTTATTAACAACAAAATTTATATTTCAAGATATATGTATGTTTTGACAAGACATTAAGTATACATACATATCCTAAAATACAATTGAGTCAATATATAGATTTGCATGAAGGGCAAATGACTCAAGAGGTATTCATGTATATCTTAATGTTTTGACAAAAATAAACATATACATGAAATGAAAGCACATGATCATAGCATAAATCCAAAAAGAGAATACAAGTTCAAAGATGTAATGATCATCAAAACTAGCCTATACTAGCACACCTAGTGAGCACAAATAAGCAATCAATCCCAATCACATATAGATTTATTTGTGATCCATAAAGTGTACAAGTATAAATCCAAGTGTTGACAAATACTAACATTTAAACTAATATTCAAATCATGAAGCATCAAATAAATTTTGAGAATACAAAAGAATTTATCCATATGTTTAAAAATTGGATCATGTGAATCAATTTGAAGAATAGATAACTAGTTTAAATGGATTTTTGACAAACTAGTTAAAGATCCTTCAAAAATACAAAGTCAAATGTTTTCCATGAATAATACTAAATACATGAAAGTTCAAGCACTCATATTCCATAAAGCTCAATATTATCTATTTTCTTAAAAAGTGAGTGATCAAAAGTTATGTAAATGATATCTTCATGAAAATCGTCAATGAAGCTCAAATCAAATATGACTAAAAAAATTTTTTTTTTATTGAACAACACATAAAAATCATTTTTATCAAAACAAATCAACACAAAATCATTTTTCATAAAAACTACAATCTTCATGGTATATGTATGATTTATCCAATCCTAACAATATGCATACATATCCCAAATATAAAAGAGTCTATTAAATGTATTTGCATGAAAGCAAGAGACTCACGGGTATACATGTATATTTATTAGATTTGAATTAATAATGCATATACATGAAGTAAAGTCATAAAATAGGGCAAAACATGTATAAACAAGAATCATCAAAACTAGTCTATACATATGCATATAGTGGGTACAAATGAGCATGAGTTCAATCATATATGAATCAATTGTAATTCACTATTTGTACATGTATAAATGCAAGTTTGATACATTCTATATCTAAGCATGTAAATACCACATGAAGCACATAAAATCTTAAAACATGAACATGCTATGAATATTATGGATGAACAAGCATGAACATAAAAAATAGGAGTTTAGAAATTGTTACCAACTCTAAAGCTCCAAATATGGTGGTCTTTCCCACCAAAATCTCCTTGATAGCAATGCATCCAAAAGTTTGTCCATCATGTCCATTGCATCCGCTATCAAGGCACCAATCCTCTCACGTTTTGTGAGAGCCCTCACCTACATCAAAATCAAAGGGTGGGGGTTTTGGTACCCATACTTTCTTGGGTCCTTTGGGGTTAGCTTTATTGTAAGGATCCCAAAATCTTTTATACTTAGCAAAATATAAATGAGGTTTCTTATCAAAACAATATTTTGCTAAATGGCCTTTGCGGCCACAATGTGTACATGTGTACACCTTAGTATGATGCTTATGAGTGTGATTGTGATCGTGATGTGCAACATAAGCATGAGCATGATGAGTATGTGTATGAGCATGTGGAACTTGTTTCTTTTGAAACAAGGATTCCAATCTAGTATGATTGAATGCACATGTGCTCAAATTAGAGCTCAAATTATCTAACTTATTTTTCAACATATCAATCTCACTAGTGGTGGCATGTAAAGCATGGTGAGATATAGCATCATTTTTCTTCTTCTTTAGTGAAACAAAATCCTTTTCTTTTTCACAAAATTTTCTTTTCAAGGTAATATTTTCTTGAAAAACAATTTCCTTTTGTTTTTCCACCATAGCAATATCATTTTTCAAAATATTGTTCCCTTCACAAAGATCACTCAATTTTGAAAGCAAGAAAACATTTTCATTTTTCAAATCTTTATTTTCCTTTTCTAAGCATGCAAGTTATTTCTAAAAGAATCATTTTCTACATGCATGCAATCAAATTTCTTTTTCAAACTTTTGTTATCTTTTTCTAAGCATGCAATGTTATCTCTAAATGAGTCATGTTCTTTATGCATGCAATCAATGTCCTTTTTCAAATTTTTAATTTCTTTCTTTTTCATGTCATATTTCTCAAGCAATAATTGGCAAAATGAATTGAGCTCATCATATGACATAATATTATCTTCCTTGGATTCGGAAGTTACCTAAAGGGGTTATCCCCTTGGACCATGTAGCATACATTGGAGGTGTCGCTTCCAACGTCCGAATCGCTCCCGGCATAATATAGATCGTTTTCGCCAAGGGAGGTGATGATGTTCCAAGCTACAAAAGCCGAATCAATGTTAGCAACTCAAATAAGTAATCATCATTTAGGGTACTCTTCAAAGCATTTAGGGCTTTTGCATTACCCTCAATATACTTGCTATTGTTAATATAAGAATCATTAAATGTAGCAAGATAGACATGAATGCCTAGGGCCTTGAGGAACATAGACATCTTAACCTTCCAAATTTGGATGTTAAGAATGTCAAAGGTGGGTGGTGACATGAAGTCCATGGTGTGTGTGTACAAAATCTTGTGATTAGCCTAAAATGAGGATCTTTTACTCTAGGTTGTTAGACCCAAATCAGAGTACCAAGCTCTGATACCAATTGAAATAACACCTAGAGGGGGGTGAATAGGTGTTGGCTAATCTAATGGTCATTAAATGCCAAATGATGCGGAATTAACTAAGATGACCAAAATAAAACTTCTTTTATTTTAAACACTTATGTATAACACAAGAGTGTTGCCGAATTCCCCTTGCGAGGCTCTGGACAAGCTCCTCTAGATTCCCCTTGAATGGGTTGAGGTGCCGCGTTGGCTCTCTTGGTTGAATACAAGTGTTAACAACAATCCCAAGCAAGTATAGCAATTATGAGCACAAGGGAGTATATCAAGCATGTAAATGATAAAGACAATTATTGAATGCAAGATATAAAAGAGACAAAGAGAGAGAGAGAGAGAGAGATAGAGTAAGCAATCGCAAACACAAAGGGTTTGTTTCGAGGTTCGAGCACACTTGCTCTACATCCCTGCCTTCGACACACGAAGGATTTCCACTATGCACGATCCCAACGGATCTCTCCTTGGTGCCGCAACACCTACAAGCCCTCGGACTCCCAAGCCCGTACACACGCAAGCTCCTCAAGCTCGCCGAGGCCGCACCTCAAACCACCAAGAGTTCACAACCGAACTCAAACCACCAACGAGCACACTTGCCCGTCTCCTCAAAGAACAAAGAAAAGATCTTTGGTGATCACAACACTTGATCACCTAAAGAACACTCTCACTACAACACACCTATAGGATGAATAGACAATGGATAGCTCAAGTGTGGTGTGAGAAAGCAAGGAAAAGAACTATGGTGAAAAACTCAAAGAATCACTTTTTTACACTCTCTTAATAAAAACTCCCTTTTAGATGGGAAGTATTTGCTCTCTATTTTGTGGAGAAAACTTCTGAAATGACTTAGAAAAACTGGCTCAAGAAGTCCTCAAAATCTTAGCTTCAAACAATGACAAAACCCCTTTTATAGAGGTCAGAAAAATATGACCGTTGGGGTTTGTCAGAGCTACCGGTCGACCGTCGGTCGACCGCCAACGGTCGAAAATCTGACCGTTGGAGCCTCCGGTCGACCGCCCGATCGACCCAGAAATCCAGAAAGCAGAACTCTCTGCAGCAGTCGACCGTCCGGTCGACCGGACCACTGTGCTGACAACGTGCACAAGGCTGTGCACGTCAGTCGACGGACGGTCGACCCGACCAAGCTGCGGTCGACCGCCCGGTCGACCGATTTGGTCTGTCAGCCAATTCCTGGTCTGAAAAACTGAGATTTTTAAGGTAGTTTATTAACTTAATATAAATCCCATAAATCCTCAATAAATCTACAAAAATAGTTTCAATGTTATACAATGATATTCAAACATGCTTGCACAAAATCAAGGCATGTTATAATAGATTTGAACTATTTTTGTAACTTGGAAATATTGGCTCAAAAATAAAAACTGTTTTTCCAGAACATGTTTTTCCAAAACTAGTTTTTTTTTTCCAAATCTTCATCAAATACAAAAACAAGATATTTGAGTTCATTCTAAAGCATAGTGTGTATGGATATGATCCACTACACAATCATAATGATATATCTCAGTTTTTTTGACACTTAGCATAAAACATGGTTTTGGTTAAAGATATGTATGATAGAAATACCAAAAACCAAAGTATATATATTTTGTCACAAAGAAAATCTTTTACTAAATAAAAATTCTTTTCTAAACATAAAAATCTTTTAGAGTTCTATCAAGAGTGTGTGTGTGATATAACTTGAGCAATCCACCAACTATCTATCCTTTACATTTTAACTAAACAAAACAAAATCTTATACCTAGACACAAGTCTTCATCTTCTTGAGGTCTTCACTTGAAGGCTTCTCATCTTCTTGACTTGGTCCAAATGCAATCCACCGAGCTCATCTCTAGATGTGTTCTTGATGCATAGGCTCGTGAATCAACCGGTGCTAGCTTCCAACTTGTCTTTAAATCCTTTGTTGAAGCTCCACACCTACTAAGATCTTGATAATGAATCTGTCACTAATTAAACACAAGATCATTAGTAATCATAACTTCATGAGTTGATCATCATCAAAACTAGGGTGATAGGCCTTTGGGCCAACATTCCTCTCGTTTCTCTATTCGGCTCTATATGGCCAGTACATGCCAATCGGGGCTGAAAGTTTTACTTTTGGTCAAACTTCTAATTAAGACTAGAAATAAAGTTAATTAATAGAAATTAGAAATAGAAACTATGTAATACTATTCCCAGCTCGTGAAAACCATGTTTTCCACCAGTTTGGGCCTAATCGGGTCTTATAAAATCTAATTCAGACCAATCGGGGCAGAAAGTTTGCCTTTTGGTAAAAATTCCCAATTAAGACCAGAAATAAAGTTAATTATTAGTATTCATATATAGAAATAATGTAATACTACTCACAGATCTTGAAAACCATGTCTTCCCCCTGTTTGGACCCTATTCGGCTCTTATTAGGGCCAGTTCAAGTCAATCAAGGCAGAAATTTTGACGTTTTATTAAATTTCCAATTAAGACTATAAAAAGGTTAATTTATTGCATTTGTATATAAAAACTACGTAATACTACTTACGGCTCTTGAAAATCTTGTTTTCATAACTTTTGGACCCTATTCGGCTCTTATAAGGCATAGTTAAGTTTAATCGAGACTGAAAGATTGGTTTTTGGTCAAACTTCCCTATTAAGACTTGAAACAAGGTTTATTAGTAGTAATTGTATATTGAAACCATGCAGTAATACTCCTGACTCTTGGAAACCACGTTGTCACCCCATTTAAGCCCTATTTGGCTCTTATAAGGCATAATTCAAGTCAATCGAGGCTAAAGGATATGATTTTTGATCAAACCTCCCAATAAAGACTATAAATAAGGCTAATTTTTATTAATTATATATAGAACTATGTAATACAACTCTCAATTCTTGAAAACCATGTTTTCCACAATTTGGGTCCTATTTGGCTCTTATTAAGGCCTATTTCAGGCCAATCGGGACTGATATTTAATGTTTGGTTAAACTTCCCAAATTAAGACTAGAAATAAGGTTAATTAGTAGTAATTATATATAGAAACTATGTAATACTACTTCCGGTTCTTGAAAACCACGTTTTCCCTTGTTTAGGCCCTATTCGGCTCTTATAAGGCCTAGTTCAGTCTAATAGGGACTAAAAGTTTGACTTTTGATTAAACTTCTCAATTAAGAATAGGTTTAAGGTTAATTAGTAGTAATTATGTATAGAAACTATGTAATACCACTCGTGGCTCTTAAAAATCACATTCTCCCTTGTTTGGGTCCTATTTAACTCTTATAAGGCCTAATTTCGGCCAATCGGGCTGAAAGTTTAACTTTTAGTCAAACATCTCAATTAAGATTAGAAATAAGGTTAATTAGTAGTATTTGTGCATAAAAACTATGCAATATGACTACCAGCTCTTGAGAGCCAGTTTTCTCCCCGTTTGGGCTCATTCGGCTCTTATATGGCCTAATTCAGGCCAATCGGGGATGGAGTTTGACTTTTGGTCAAATTTCTCAATTAAAATGAGAAATATGGTTAATTAGTAGTAATTTACTTAAAACTATGTAATACTACTCATGGCTCTTGAAAACTATGTTTTCTCGCCGTTTATCCCTGTTCGGTTTTTATGAGCCCTAGTTAAGGCCAACGGGGTTAAAACTTTAGTTTTTGATCAAACTTCCTAATTAAGACTAGAAAAAAGATTAATTAATAGTAATTGTACATAGAAATTATGTAATACCACTCATGACTTTTGAAAATCAAGTTTTTTCTCTATTTAAGGGGCCCTTCGGCTCTTATATGGCTAGTTAAGGCCAATCAGGGTTGAAATTTTGACTTTTCATTAAACCTCTTAATTAAGACTAGAAATAAGGTTAATTAGTAGTAATTGTACGTAAAAACTATGTAACACTACTTACGGATGCTGAAAACCATGTTTTCTCCCCGTTTGGGCCTCATTCGCCTCTTATAAGGCCTAGTTCATACCAATTCGGGTTGAAAGTTTGATTTTTGGTCAAACTTCCCAATAAGGACTAGAAAAAATGTTAATTTGTAGTAATTCTACATAGAAACTATGTAATACTACTCTCTTTTCTTGAAAATTATATTTTTCAGCGCTTGGAAATTACGTTTTCCCCATGTTTATTCATTATTCTGCTCTTATAAGGCCCAAATCAGCCCAATCGGGGCTGAAGGTATGTCTTTTGGTTAAACTTTCTAATTAAGACTAGAAATTAGATTAGTTGGTAGATTTGTGCATAAAATTATGTAATACCACTGCGGGTTTTAAGAACCACGTTTTCTCCCCGTTTGGGCCCTATTCGGCTCTTATATGGCCTAGTTCAAACCAATCGGGCTGAAAGTTTGATTTCTGGTCAACCTTCCTAATTATTACTAGAAATTAGGTTAATTGATAGGATTTATATATTAAACTATGTAATAGCACTCCTGTCTCTTAAGAACAAAGTTTTCTTTCTATTTGGGCCCTATTCGGCTCTTATGTGCCCTTTAGAGTGACGTTTTCTTCCTAGTTCAGGCCAATCGTGGATGAAAGTTTGACTTTAGTTAAATATACCAATTATGGCTTGAAATAAGGTTAAGTGGTAGTAATTGTACATAAATATTATGTAATACTACTCCCGAATGTTGAGAACCACGTTTTTCCCATGTTTGGGTCTTACTCGGCTCTTTTAAGGCATAAATTAGGCCCATCAAGGTTGAAAGTTTGGCTTTTGGTTAAACTTCCCAATTAAGACTAGAATAAGTTTAATTGATAATATTTGTACATAGAAACTATGTAATACCACTCTCGGCTCTTGAAACTCATGTTTCCTCCCCGTTTAGGCCCCTATTTGGCTCTTAAGGCCTATTTCAGGCTATCGAGGCTGAATTTGAATTGTGATAAAACTTCCCAATTAAGACTAAAAATAAGGTAAATTGGTATTATTTATACATAGAAACTATATAGTAAGACTCACGGCTCTCGAAAATCATATTTTCTTCCCGTTTAGAACCTATTTGGCTCTTATAAGGCCTAATTCAAATTAGTTAGGGCTGAAAGTTTGAATTTTGATTAGTCTTCTCTATTAAGACTAGAAAGAATGTTAATTGATAGTATTTGTACATAGAAAGTGTGTAATACAGCAACCGGATCTTGAAAACCACGTTTTTCTCCCCGATTGGGTCTTATTGGGCTCTTATATGGCCTAATTCAAGCCAATCAGGGATGAAAACTTGACTTTTTGATTAAACTTTCCAACTAAGACTAGAAACAAGGTTAATTGGTAGTAATTGTATATAAATACTATATAATAATACTCTCGGCTCTTGAAAATCATGTTTTCTCCCCTTTAAGCCTTACTCGGCTCTTATAAAGCCTAATTCAGGCCAATCAGGGGCGAAAGTTTGACTTTTTGTTAAACTTTTCAATTAATACTAGAAATAAAGTTAATTGAAAGTAATTGTGCATATAAACTATGTAATACTACTCGTGACTCCTGAGAACCAATTTTTCCCAATGTTTTTTCCCAATTCGGCTCCTATAAGGCCAAGTTTAGGCCAATCAGGGCTGAAATTTGGCTTTCGATTAAACTTCCAATTAAGACTAGAAATAAATTTAATTGATAGTATTTGTGCTTGAAACAATGTAATACTACTGCTGACTCTTGAGAACCACATTTTTCCCTATATTTATTTCCTATTGGCTCTATAAGGCCTAATTAAGCCAAATCGGGCTGAAAGTTTGACTTTTGGTCAAACTTTCCAATTAAGAGTAGAAATAAGTTTAATTAATAGTATTCGTATATAGAACTATGTAATACTACTCTCGGCTCTTGAAAATAATATTTTCTCCCCGTTTTAGCCCAACTTGGCTCTTATAAGGCATAGTTTTGGCCAGTCAAGGCTGAAAGGATTTTTTGTGAAACTTTTCAATTAAAATTAGAAACAAGTTTAATTAGTAGTATTTGTATATAAAAACTATGTAATACTAATCAGGCCGTTGAAGACCATGTTTTCCCTTCATTTGGACCCTACTCGGCTTTTATAAGACCTAGTTCTGACCAATAGAGGCTAAAAGTTTAAATTTTAGTCAAACTTCATAATTTAGAGTACAAATAAGGCTAATAAATAGTAATTGCATATAGAAACTATGTAATACTACTACCGACTATTCAAAATCTTATTTTCTCCCCGTTTGGGCTCTATTCCGCTCTTATAAGGTCTAGTTCAGGCTAATCGAGGCTGGAAGCTTGACTTTTGTCCAAACTTTTCAATTAAGATTAGAAATATGGTTAATAAATAGTAATTGTATATAGAAACTATGTGATACTACTCACGGCTCTTGAACCCCATGTTTTCCCTTCGTTTCTCTATTCGGCTCTTATACGGCTCTTATACGGCCTAGTACATGCCAATCGGGGCTGAAAGTTTGACTTTTGGTCAAACTTTCTAATTAAGACTAGGAATAAAATTAATTAGTAGAATTAGAAATAAAAACTATGTAATACTATTCTCGGCTCGTGAAAACCATGTTTTCCCCTGTTTGGGCCCCAATCGGCTCTTATAAGATCTAACTCCGACCAATCGGGGCAGAAAGTTTGCCTTTTGGTAAAAATTCCCAATTAAGATCAGAAATAAAGTTAATTATTAGTACTCGTATATAGAAATAATATAATACTACTCACAGATCTTGAAAACCATGTCTTCCCCTGTTTTGGGCCCTATCGGCTCTTATAGGGTCTAGTTCAAGTCAATCAAGGCTGAAATTTTGACTTTTGATCAAATTTCCAGTTAAGGCTAAAAAAGGGTTAATTTATTACATTTGTATATAAAGACCACGGAATACTACTTACGGTTCTTGAAAATCTTGTTTTCTTAACTTTTGGACCCTATTCAGCTCTTATAAGGCATAATTAAGTCTAATCGAGGCTAAAAGATTAGTTTTTATCAAACTTCCCTATTAAGACTTGAAATTAGGTTAATTAGTAGTAATTGTATATTGAAACTATGCAGTAATACTCCCGACTCTTGAAAACCACATTGTCATCCCATTTAGGCCCTATTTGGCTCTTATAAGGCCCAGTTCAAGTCAATCGAGGCTAAAGGATTTGATTTTTGATCAAGCCTCCCAATAAAGACTATAAATAAGGCTAATTTTTATTAATTATTTATAGAAATATGTAATACAACTCCCAATTCTTGAAAACCATGTTTTCCCCAATTTGGGTCCTATTTGGCTCTTATTAAGGCCTACTTCAGGCCAATCGGGGCTGATATTTAACTTTTAGTTAAACTTCCCAAATTAAGACTAGAAATAAGGTTAATTAGTAGTAATTATATATAAAAAACTATGAAATATAACTTCCGGTTCTTGAAAACCACGCTTTGCCTTGTTTAGGCCCTATTCGTCTATTATAAGGCCTAATTCAGTCTAATAGGGACTGAAAGTTTGACTTTTGATGAAACTTCTCAATTAAGACTAGGAATACGATAAATTAGTAGCAATTATAAATAGAAACTATGTAATGCCACTCGTGACTCTTAAAAATCACATTTCCCCTTATTTGGGTCCTATTTAACTCTTATAAGGCCTAATTCAGGCCAATCGGGCTGAAAGTTTAACTTTTAGTCAAACTTCTCAATTAAGACTAGAATAAGGTTAATTAGTAGTATTTGTACATAAAAACTATATAATATCACTACCAGCTCTTGAGAGTCAGTTTTCTCCCCGTTTGGGCCCATTCGGCTCTTATATGGCCTAATTCAGGCTAATCGGGGATGGGAGTTTGACTTTTGATCAAATTTCTCAATTAAAACGAGAAACATGGTTAATTAGTAATAATTTACTTAAAAACATGTAATACTACTCATGGCTCTTGAAAACTATGTTTTCTCCCCGTTTATCTCTGTTTGGTTCTTACGAAGCCTAGTTAAGGCCAACGGGGTTAAAACTTTGATTTTTGATCAAACTTCCTAATTAAGACTAGAAACAAGGTTAATTAATAGTAATTGTACATAGAAATTATGTAATACCACTCATGGCTTTTGAAAATTAAGTTTTTTCTCTATTTAAGGGGCCCTTCGGCTCTTATAAGGCTAGACTAGTTAAGGCCAATCAGGGTTGAAATTTTGACTTTTCATTAAACCTCTTAATTAAGAGTAGAAACAAGGTTAATTAGTAGTAATTATACGTAAAAACTATGTAACACTACTCCCGGATGCTGAAAACCATGTTTTCTCCCCGTTTGAGCCCCATTCACCTCTTATATGGCCTAATTCATACCAATTCGGGTTGAAAGTTTGATTTTTGGTCAAACTTTCCAATAAGGACTAGAAATAAGGTTAATTTGTAGTAATTCTACATAGAAACTATGTAATACTACTCTCTTTTCTTGAAAATTATGTTTTTCCCATGTTTGTTCCCTATTCAGCTCTTATAAGACTTACTTTAGGCCAATTAGGGCTGCAAGTTTGACTTTTGGTCAAAATTTCAAATAAGATTAAAAACACTAAAGTTTTACTTTTGGTCAAACTTTTTAATTAAGATAAGAAATAAGGTTAATTTATAGTAATTATACCGAGAAACTATGTAATATTATTCCTGGCTCTTGAAAACCTTGTTTTCTCCCTGTTTGGGCTCTACTTTTAGTCAAACTTCCCAATAATTAATAGTAATTGAATATAGAAACTATGTAATACTACTCCAGCCTCATGAAAATCATGTTTTCTTCCCCTTTGGGCCCTATTCGACGCTTATAAGACCTAATTTAGGCAATCAGAGCTGAAAGTATGACTTACTAAGACTAGAAATAATTAATTAGAAGTAATTATATATAGAAACTATGTAATACTACTCCCAGCTCTTGAAAACCATGTTATCTCCCTATTCGGGCCCTATTCGACTCTTATAAGGCGTGTTCAGTCTAATCGTAGCTTAAAGTTTGACTTTTGGTCAAACTTCCTAATTAAGACTAAAAAAGATTAATTAGTAGTAATTATACAGAGAAACTATGTAATATCACTCGTGACTCTTGAAAACCATATTCCCTCCTGTTTGGGCCGTATTTGGCTCTTATAAGTCTTAGTCAAGCCAATTTGGGCTGAAATTTTGACTTTCGATCAAACTTTTCAATGAAGAGAAGAAACAAAGTTTATTAGTAGTTGTACATAAAAACTATGTAATACTACTCTCGGCTCTTGAAAACTATATTTTCTTCTTGTATAGGCCTTATTCAGCTCTAATAAGGCCTAATTCATACCAATCAGAGCTGAAAGTTTAACTTTTTGTCAAACTTTTCAATTAAGACTAGAATAAGGTTAATTAGTTGTATTTGTACATAAAAACTATGTAACACCACTCCCACCTCTTGAGAACCAATTTTATCCCAGTCTGGGCCTTATTCCGCTCTTAGAATGCCTAGTTCACGCCAATCGGGGATGGGAGTTTAACTTTTGATCAGATTTCCCAAGAAATAGGGTTAGTTAGTAGTAATTTACTTAAAAACTATGTAATACTACACTTGAAAGCTATGTTTTCTCCCCGTTCGGTTATTATGAGGCCTAGTTCAGGCCAATGGGGTTGAAAGTTTGGCGTTTGGTCAAATTTCCCAATTAAGACTTGACACAAGGTTAATTAATAGTACTTGTACATAGAAATTATAAACTTCCACTCACGGCTCTTGAAATAAAGTTTTAACCCTTTTAGGCCCTCTTCTGCTCTTATAAGGCCAAGTTAAGGCCAATCGAGGATGAAATTTTGACTTTTGGTTAAACTTCCTAATTAAGACTAGAAAAAGGTACATTAGTAGTAATTTTATGTAAAAACTATGTAAACTACTCAAGGCAGTTGAAAAACATGTTTTCTCCCCATTTGGGCCTAATTCGCCTCTTATAAGGCATAGTTCAGGCCAATCTGGGCTGAAAGTTTGACTTTTAGTCAAACTCCCAAATGAGAACTAGAAATAAATTTAATTCTTAGTAATTCTACTTAGAAACTATGCAATACTACTCCTGTCTCTCGTAAATCACTATGAAATACCACTCTCGGCTCTTGAGAATAAAGTTTTCTTCCTGTTTTGGCCTTATTTGGCTCTTATATGGCCTACTTCAGGCCATTCGGAGGATGAAAGTTTGACTTTTAGTCAAACTTCCCACTTAAGACTAGAAATAAATTTAATTGATAGTATTTGTACACAAACTATGTAATACAACTCCTAACTCTTGAGAAACATACTTTCTCCCTGTTGTAGACCTATGCGGCTCTTATCAAGTCTAACTCAGGCTAATCGGGACTGAAAGTCACTTTTAGTCAAACTACCTAATAAAGACCATAGAAATGAGGTTAAGTTGTAATAATTATCCATAGTAACATGTAATACTATTCTTAATTCTTGAGAACTAAGCTTTCCCCATGTTTGTTCCCTATTCGGCTCTTATAAGCTTGGTTTAGGCCAAGCGGGCAGAAAGTTTTACTTTTAATCAAACTTCTCAATTAAGAATAAAAGTAACTTTAATTTATATATTTGCACATGGAAACTATGTAATTCCACTCCTGGCTCTTGAAATCATGTTTTCTTCTCGTTTATGCCCTATTCTGCTCTTATAAGGCCAAATTCTCGTTAATCGGGGCTGAAAGTTTGACTTAATTTTTTGTCAAATTTTTTTATTAAGATTAGAAAAAGATTAACCAGTCAGAAATTGTATATAGAAACGATATAATACCACTCACGACTCTTAGAGACCAAGTTTTCTCCCCATTTTGGCCCTATTCGGCTCTTTTAAGGCCTACTTCAGACCAACCGGGGCTGAAAGTTTGAATTTTGGTCAAAGTTCCCAATTAAGATTAGAAATATTGTTAATTGGTAGTATTTGTACATAGAAACTATATGTAATACCATTTCCAACTATTGAGAACTATATTTTCTATCCGTTTGGGCCCTACTCGGCTCTTATATGGCCGATTTCAGGCCAATCGGGGATGAATGATTGACTTTTTGGTCAAACTTCATAATTAAGACTAGAACCAAGGTTAATTGAAAGTATTTATACATAAAATCTGTGTAATACAACTCTCGGCTCTTAAGAATCACGTTTTCTCCCTGTTTGGGCCCTAATGGGCTCGTATGAGGCTTAACTCAAGTCAATCAGGGCCGAAAGTTTGGCTTTTGGTCAAATTTCACAATTAAAACTATATACAAGTTTAATTAATAGTAATTGTACATAAAAACTATGTGTTGCTACTCCCGATTCTTAAAAACCACACACATTCCTCATGTTTTTCCCTATTCGGCTTTTATCAAGCCTAGTTCAGGACAATCGGGGCCGAAAGTTTGACTTGTGGTCAAACTTCCCAATTAAGACTAGAAAAAAGCTTAATTGGTAGTAATTATACATAGAAACAATCTAATACTACTCTCAGTTCTTGAGAATCATATTTCTCCCCATTTAGGCTATACTCAGCTCTAATAAGGCCGAAGGACAATCAAACTGAAAATTTGACTTTTGGTCAAACTTCCCAATTAATACTGGAAACAAAATTAGTTAGAAGTAATTAAACATAAAAGCTATGTAATACTAATCCCAGCTCTTGAAAACCACATTTTCCTCATGTTTGTTCTTAATTTGGCTCTTGTAAGGCCTAGTTTAGGCCAATCGGGGCTGAAAGTTTGGCTTTTTGGTAAAACTTTCAAATTAATACTATAAATTAGTTAATTGAAAGTTATTTTTATATAGAAACTATGTAATACCACTCTCAGCTTTTAAAAAGCACATTTTCTCTCAGTTTAGGCCCTATTCGGCTCTTATAAGGCCTAGTTCTGGCCAATCGGGGCTGAAAGTTTGACTATGGTCAAACTTTCCAATTTAGACTTGATGTAAGGTTAATTGGTAGTATTGTACATAGAAACTATGTAATACAACTCATAACTATTGACAACTATATTTTCTCTCTATTTGGGCCTTATTCGACTCTTATATGGCTTAGCTCAGGCCAATCAGGGATGAATGTTTGAATTTTGGTCAAACTTCTCAATTGACACTAGAAACATAGTTAATTGGGTAACTGTACATAGAAACTATGTAATACTACTCCGGCTCTTGAAAACCACGGTTTATTCTTGTTCAGACCCTACTCGGCTCTTATAAGGCCTAGTTCAGTCAATCAGGGTTGAACCTTAGTTTTAAGTCAAACTTCTCATTTAAGACTAAAAATAAGCTTAACTAGTTAATAATTGTACATAGAAACTATATAATGCAACTCTCAGCTCTTGGAAATCACGTTTTCCCCATGTTTAGTTTTTATTCGGCTCTCATAAGGCCCAAATCAGCCCAGTCGGGGCTGAAGGTTTGTCTTATGGTCAAACTTTCTAATTAAGACTAGAAATAGGATTAATTGGTAGTATTTGTACATAGAATTATGTAATACCACTCCCGGGTCTTAAGAACACGTTTTCTCCTCGTTTGAGCCCTATTCGGCTCTTATATGGCATAATTAAAACCAATCAAGGCTGAAAGTTTGATTTTTGGTCAAACTTCCTAATTATTACTAGAAATTAGGTTAATTGATAGAATTTATATAATGAACTATGTAATACCACTCCTATCTCTTAAGAACGAAGTTTTCTTCCTGTTTGGGCCCTATTCGGCTCTTATTTGCCCTTAAGAATAACGTTTTCTACCTAGTTCAGGCCAATTGTGGATGAAAGTTTGATTTATAGTTAAATATACCAATTATGACTAGAAATAAGGTTAAGCGGTACTAATTGTTCGTAAATATTATGTAATACTACTCTCGGATCTTGAGAACCATATTTTCCCCATGTTTGGGCCTTACTCGGCTCTTATAAGCCATAGTTTATGCCCATCAAGGTTGAAAGTTTGAGTTGTGGTCAAACTTCCCAATTAAGACTAGAAATAAGTTTAATTGATAGTATTTGTACATAGAAATTATGTAATACCACTCCCGGCTCTTGAAAATCATGTTTTCTCCCCATTTAGACCCCTATTTGGCTCTTAAGGCCTATTTTAGGCTATTCAGGGCTGAAAGTTTGAATTGTGACAAAACTTCCAATTAAGACTAAAAACAAGGTAAATTGGTATTATTTAAACATAGAAACTATATAGTAAGACTCACGGCTCTCAAAAATCACATTTTCTCCCCGTTTAGAATCTATTTGGCTCTTATAAGGCCTAGTTCTGCCTAATCGGGGCTGAAAGTTTGACTTTAGTCAAACTTTCCAATTAAGACCAGAAGTAAGGTTAATTGGTAGTATTTGTATATAGAAACTATGTAATGCAAGTCATGACTATTGACAACCATATTTTCTTCCTGTTTGGGCCTTATTCAACTCTTATATGACCTAGCTCAAGTTAATCAGGGATGAATGTTTGAATTTTGTTCAAACTTCTCAATTGACACTAGAAACAAGGTTAATTGGAAGTAACTGTACATAGAAACTATATAGTACTACTCCCGGCTCTTAAAAACCACGTTTTATTCCTGTTCGGGCCCTACACGGCTCTTATAAGGCCTAGTTCAGTCAATCAGGGTTGAACCTTGGCTTTTAGTCAAACTTCTCAGTTAAGACTAAAAATAGGCTTATTTAGTAGTATTTGTACATAGAAACTATGTAATGCCACTCTCAGCTCTTGAAAATCATGTTTTCCCTATGTTTATTCTTTATCTGGCTCTTATAAGGCCCAAATCAGCCCAATCGGGGTTGAAGGTTTGTCTTTTTGTCGAACTTTTTAATTAAGACTAGAAATAAAGATTAGTTGGTAGTATTTGTGCATACAAATTATGTAATACCACTGCGAGACTTAAGAACCACGTTTTCTCCCCGTTTGGGCCCTATTCGGCTCTTATATGGCCTAATTCAAACCATTCAGGGCTGAAAGTATTATTTTTAGTCAAACTTCATAATTATTACTAGAAATTAGATTAATTGACATAATTTATATATTGAACTATGTAATACCACTCATGTCTCTTAAGAACAAAGTTTTCTTCCTGTTTAGGCTCTATTCTGCTCTCATATGCCCGTAAAAATAACGTTTTCTTCCTAGTTCAGGCCAATCGTGGATGAAAGTTTGACTTTTGGTTAAATATACCAATTATGACTAGAAATAAGGTTAAGTGGTAGTAATTGTACATAAATAGTATGCAATACTACTCTCGGATCTTAAGAACCACGTTTTCCCCTTGTTTGGGCCTTACTCGGCTCTTATAAGGCATAGTTTAGGCCCATCAAGGTTGAAAGTTTGGCTTTTGGTCAAACTTCCCAATTAAGACAAGAAATAAGTTTAATTGATAGTATTTGTACATAGAAACTATGTAATACCACCTCGGCTCTTGAAACTCATGTTTCCTCCCCGTTTAGGCCCCTATTTGGCTCTTAAGGCCTATTTCAGGCTATTCGGGGCTGAGTTTGAATTTGACCAAACTTCCCAATTAAGACTAAAAACAAGGTAAATTGGTATTATTTATACATAGAAACTATATAGTAAGACTCATGGCTCTCTAAAATCATATTTTCTCCCCGTTTAGAAATTATTATGCTCTTATAAGGCCTAATTCAAATTAATTAGGGCTGAAAGTTTGACTTTTGATCAATCTTCTCTATTAAGACTAGAAAGAAGGTTAATTGATAGTATTTGTACATAGAAAGCATGTAATACCACAACCGGATCTTGATAACTATGCTTTTCTCCCCGTTTGGGTCCTATTGGGCTCTTATATGGCCTAATTCAGGCCAATCAGGGATGAAAACTTGACTTTTTAATTAAACTTTCCAATTAAGGCTAGAAACAAGGTTAATTGGTAGTAATTGTATATAAAAACTATATAACAATACTCTCAGCTCTTGAGAACCACGTTTTCTCCCCTTTATGCCTTACTCGGCTCTTATAAAGCCTAATTCAGGCCAATCAGGGGCGAAAGTTTGTTTTTTTGTTAAACTTTCCAATTAATACTAGAAACAAAGTTAATTGAAAGTAATTGTACATATAAACTATGTAATACTACTCGTGACTCCTGAGAACCAATTTTTCCAATATTTGCTCCCTATTCTGCTCCTATAAGGCCAAGTTTAGGCCAATCAGGGCTGAAATTTGGCTTTTGGTTAAACTTTCCAATTAAGACTAGAAATAAATTTAATTGATAGTATTGTGCTTAGAAACAATATAATACTACTGCTGACTCTTGAGAACCATATTTTCCCCATATTTGTTTCCTATTCGGCTCTTATAGGCAGTAAGGCCAAATCGGGCTGAAATTTTGAATTTTGGTCAAACTTTCCATTAAGACTAGAAATAAGTTTAATTAATAGTATTTGTAATAGGAAACTATGTAATACTACTCTTGGCTCTTGAAAACAATATTTTCTCCCCGTTTGAGCCCTACTTGGCTCTTATAAGGCCTAGTTTTGGCCAATCAGGGCTGAAAGTTTAGTCTTTAGTCAAACTTCTCTATTAAGATTAGAAACAAGTTTAATTAGTAGTATTTGTATATAAAAACTATGTAATACTAATCAGGCTCTTGAAGACCACGTTTTCACATCATTTGGACCCTACTCGGTTTTTATAAGACCTAGTTTTGACCAATAGAGGCTGAAAGTTTGAATTTTAGTCAAACTTCAAAATTAGAGTACAAATAAGGCTAATTAATAGTAATTGCACATAGAAACTATGTAATACTACTACCGACTATTTAAAATCTTATTTTCCCCCGTTTGGGCTCTATTCTGCTCTTATAAGGTCTAGTTCAGGCTAATCGAGGCTGGAAGCTTGACTTTTGTCCAAACTTTCCAATTAAGATTATAAACAAGGTTAATAAGTAGTTATTGTATATAGAAACTATGTAATACTACTCACGGCTCTTGAACCCCATGTTTTCCTGCGTTTCTCTATTCGGCTCTTATACGGCCTAATACATGCCAATCGGGGCTGAAAGTTTGACTTTTGGACAAACTTTCTAATTAAGACCAGAAATAAAGTTAATTAGCAGAAATTAGAAATAGAAACTATGTAATACTATTTTCCAGCTCGTGAAAACCATGTTTTCCCCCTGTTTGGGCCCCAATCAACTCTTATAAGATCTAATTCAGACCAATCGGGGCAGAAAGTTTGCCTTTTGGTAAAAATTCCTAATTAAGATCAGAAATAAAGTTAATTATTCGTATTCGTATTCGTATAAAGAAATAATGTAATACTACTTACAGATCTTGAAAACCATGACTTCCTCCTGTTTGGACCTTATTCAGCTCTTATAGGGCCTAGTTCAAGTCAATCAAGGCAGAAATTTTGACTTTTGATAAAATTTCCAATGAAGACTAAAAAAGGTTAATTTATTGCATTTGTATATAAAAACTGTGTAATACTACTCACGGCTCTTGAAAATCTTGTTTTCTTAACTTTTAGGCCCTATTCAGCTCTTATATGGCATAGTTAAGTCTAATCGAGACTGAAAGATTGGTTTTTGGTCAAACTTCCCTATTAATACTTGAAACAAGGTTAATTAGTAGTAATTATATATTGAATCTATGCAGCAATACTCCCGACTCTTGGAAACCACGTTGTCACCCCATTTAAGTCCTATTTGGCTCTTATAAGGCCTAGTTCAAGTCAATCGAGGCAAAAGGATTTGATTTTTGATCAAACCTCCCAATAAAGACTATAAATAAGGCTAATTTTTATTAATTATATATAGAACTATTTAATACAACTCCCAATTCTTGAAAACCATGTTTTCCACAATTTGGGTCCTATATGGCTCTTTTTAAGGCCTACTTCAGGTCAATCGGGGCTGATATTTAACTTTTAGTTAAACTTTCCAAATTAAGACTAGAAATAAGGTTAATTAGTAGTAATTATATATAGAAACTATGTAATACTACTTCCGGTTCTTGAAAACCACGTTTTCCCTTATTTAGGCCCTATTCGGCTCTTATAAAGCCTAGTTCAGTCTAATAGGGACTGAAAGTTTGACTTTTGATCAAACTTCTCAATTAAGACTTGAAATAAGGTTAATTAGTAGAAATTATACATAGAAACTATGTAATACCACTCGTGGCTCTTAAAAATCATATTTCCCCTTATTTGGGTCCTATTTAACTCTTATAAGGCATAATGGCCTATTCGGCTCTTTATAAAGCCTAGTTCAGGCCAATCAAAGCAGAAAGTTTGACACTTAGTCAAACTTGTCAATTATGACTAGAAATAAGATTAATTGGTTGTATTTGAATATAAAACTATATATTATCATTCCTGGAACTTGAGAACCACATTTTCTCCCCATTGGGCCCTCTTCAACTCATATATATCCTAGTTCAGGCCAATCAGGGTGAAAGTTTGACTTTTGGTCAAACTTTCTAATTAAGACTAGAAACAAGATTAGATGGCAGTAATTGTATATGAAAACTCTGTGATACTACTCCTGAATCTTAAGAGCAACGTTCTCGCTATGTTTGGGCCCCTATTCGACTCTTCTAAGCCTAATTCAGGCCAATAAGGGTCGGAAGTTTGACTTTTGGTCAAATTTCCCAATTAATACTATAAACAAGGTTCATTGGATATGATTGTACATAGAAACAATATAATACTACTCCTAGATCTTGAGAACCATGTTTTCCCTATGTTTTCCCCTATTCGGAACTTATTATAAGGCCTAGTCCAATCGGGGTTGAAAGTTTGGCATTTGGTTAAACTTCAAAATTAAGATTCGAAATAAGTTTAATAGATAATATTTGTACATAAAAACTATGCAATCCCACTCTCGGCTCTAAAAATCGCGTTTTCTCCTCGTTTAGGCCATATTAAATTCTTATAAGGCCTAATTCAGGCCAATCGGGACTGAAAGTTTGAGTTTTGGTCAGACTTTCTAATTAAAACTAAAAACAAGGTTAATTAGTAGCATTTATAGATAGAAACTATATAGTACCACTCACAGCTCCTCAAAACCACATTTTCCCCCCTTTTAGGCCCTATTTGGCTCTTATAAGGCGTAATTCAAACCAATCGGGGCTGAGAGTTTGACTTTTGGTCAAACTCCCCAATTAAGGCTAGAAATAAGGTTAACTGGTAGCATCGGTGTATAGAAATAGTATAATACCACTCTCGGCTCTTAAAAATCACATTTTCTCTCATTTGGGCCCTATTTGGCTCTTATATGGCCTAGTTCAGGCCAATCGGGAATGAACGTTTGACTTTTGGCCAAACTTTCCAATTAAGACAAAAAACGAGATAATTTGTAGTAATTGTTTATATAAACTATGTATGCTAATCTCGGCTCTTGAACACTATGTTTTCCTCCCCGTTTTGCCCTACTCAACTCTTATAAGGTCTAGTTCAGGCCAATCAGTGCTGAAAATTTAACTTTTACCAAACTTTCCCATTAACACTTGAAACAAAGTTAGTTGGAGGTAATTGTACATAGAATCTATATAATACAACTCCCAACTCTTGAGAAACACATTTTTCCCATATTTGTTCCTTATTCGGCTCCAATAAGACCTAGTGTAGGCCAAAAGGGCTGAAAGTTTGGCTTTGGGTGAAACTTCCCAATTAAGACTTGAAATAAGTTTAACTGATAGTATTTGTACATAAAAACTATGTAAAACTACTCTCGACTCTTGAGAACCACATCCCCCTATATTTGCTCCTTATTCGACTCTCATATGGTCTAGTTCAGGCTAATTGGGTTGAAAGTTTGAGTTTTAGTCAAACTTCTAGATTGAAACCCGAAACATGGTTAATTAGAAGTAATTTTGGTTAGTAACTTTGTAATACTAAGTTTAATTTATAGTATTTGTACATAAAAACTATGTAATACCACTTTCGACAATTGAAAATCACGTTTTCTCCCCGTTTAGGCCATATTTGGCTCTCATAAGGCTGAGTTCAGGCCAATCAGTGTTGAAAGTTTAACTTTTGATCAACCTTTTCAATTAAGATTAGAAATAAGTTTACTTGATAGTATTTATACATAAAAACTATGTAATACAACTCCTGGCTCTTGAAAATCACGATTTCTCCTTATTCTAGCCCTATTTAGCTCCTATATAGCCTAGTTAAAGCCAATCAGGGATGAAACTTTGATTTTTTAGTCAAACTTCCTAATTAAGACTAGTAGCAAGGTTAATTGATAGTAATTATGCGTAGTAACTATGTAATACTTCTCTTGGCTCTTAAGAACCACGTTTTCTCCCTGTTTGGGCCCTACTCGGCACTTATAAAGCTTAGCTTTGGCCAATTAAGGCCGAAAGTTTAGCTTTTGGTCAAACTTTCTAATTAATACTTGAAATAAGGTTAATTAGCAGTAATTGTACATAGAAACTTTGCAATACTACTCTCGTCTCTTGAATACTACATTTTTCTAATGTTTATTCCCAATTCGGCTCTTACATGGCCTAGTTCAGGTCGATCAAGGCTGAAAGCTTGAATTTCTGTCAAACTTCCCGATTAAGACTAGAAAAAGGTTAATTGGTTGTATTTATACTTAAAAATTATGTTATATAACTCTCTGATCTTAAGAACCATGTTTTCTTCCCCTTTAGGCCCTATTCAACTCTTATATGGCCGTTTAGGCCAATCGCGGATAAAATTTTGACTTTTAGTTAAACTTCCTAAGTACAACAAGAAACAAGGTTAATCGGTAGGTTTTGTATATAGAATGGTGTAATACCACTCTTAACACTTGAAAATTTTGTTTTCTCCCCGTTTAGGCCTAATCGGCTCTTTATAAAGCCTAGTTCAGGCCAATCAAAGCTGAAAGTTTGACTCTTAATCAAACTTGTCAATTATGACTAGAAATAAGATTAATTGGTTGTATTTGAATATAAAACTATGTATTATCATTCTTGGATCTTGAGAACCACATTTTCTCCCCACTGGGCCCTCTTCAACTCATATATATCCTAGTTCAGCCCAATCAGGGTGAAAGTTTGACTTTTGGTCAAACTTTCTAATTAAGACTAGAAACAAGATTAGATGGCAGTAATTATATATGAAAACTCTGTAATACTACTCCTGGCTCTTAAGAGCCACGTTCTCGCCATATTTGGGCCCCTATTCGACTCTTCTAAGCCTAATTCAGGCTAATAAGGGTCGGAAGTTTGACTTTTGGTCAAATTTCCCAATTAATACTATAAACAAGGTTAATTGGATATGATTGTACATAGAAACAATATAATACTACACCCAGATCTTGAGAACCATGTTTTCCCTATGTTTTCCCCTATTCGGAACTTATTATAAGGCCTAGCCCAATCGGGGTTGAAAGTTTGGCATTTGGTCAAACTTCAAAATAAAAATTCGAAATAAGTTTAATAGATAATATTTGTACATAAAAACTATGCAATACCACTCTCGGCTCTTAAAAATCGCGTTTTCTCCCTGTTTAGGCCATATTAAACTCTTATAAGGCCTAATTCAGGCCAATCGGGACTGAAAGTTTGAGTTTTGGTCAAAGTTTCTAATTAAAACTAAAAACAAGGTTATTTAGTAGCATTTATAGATAGAAACTATATAGTACCACTCACAGCTCTTCAAAACCACGTTTTCTCCCCTTTTAGGCCCTATTTGGCTCTTATAAGGCGTAATTCAAACCAATCGGGGCTGAGAGTTTGACTTTTGGTCAAACTCCCCAATTAAGGCTAGAAATAAGGTTAACTGGTAGCATCGGTGTATAGAAATAGTATAATACCACTCTCGGCTCTTAAAAACCATATTTTCTCTCATTTGGCCCTATTTGGCTCTCATATATGGCCTACTTCAGGCCAATCGGGAATGAACGTTTGACTTTTGGCCAAACTTTCCAATTAAGACAAAAAACGAGATAATTTGTAGTAATTGTTTATATAAACTATGTATACTAATCTCAGCTCTTGAACACTATGTTTTCCTCCCCGTTTTGCCCTACTCAACTCTTATAAGGTCTAGTTCAGGCCAATCAGTGCTAAAAATTTAACTTTTACCAAACTTCCCCATTAACACTTGAAACAAAGTTAGTTGGAGGTAATTGTACATAGAATCTATATAATACAACTCCCAACTCTTGAGAACCACATTTTTCCCATGTTTGTTCCTTATTCGGCTCCAATAAGACCTAGTGTAGGCCAAAAGGGCTGAAAGTTTGGTTTTGGGTGAAACTTCCCAATTAAGACTTGAAATAAGTTTAACTGATAGTATTTGTACATAAAAACTATGTAAAACTACTCTCGACTCTTGAGAACCACATTCCCCCTATATTTGCTCCTTATTCGACTCTCATATGGTCTAGTTCAGGCTAATTGGGTTGAAAGTTTGAGTTTTAGTCAAACTTCTAAATTGAAACCCGTAACAAGGTTAATTAGAAGTAATTTTGCATAGTAACTTTGTAATACTAAGTTTAATTTATAGTATTTGTACATAAAAACTATGTAATACCACTTTCGACAATTGAAAATCACGTTTTCTCCCCGTTTAGGCCATCTTTGGCTCTTATAAGGCTGAGTTCAGGCCAATCAGTGTTGAAAGTTTAACTTTTGATCAACCTTTTCAATTAAGATTAGAAATAAGTTTACTTGATAGTATTTATACATAAAAACTATATAATACAACTCCTGGCTCATGAAAATCACGATTTCTCCCTATTCTAGCCCTATTTAGCTCCTACATGGCCTAGTTCAAGCCAATCAGGGATGAAACTTTGATTTTTTAATCAAACTTCCTAATTAAGACTAGTAGCAAGGTTAATTGATAGTAATTATGCGTAGTAACTATGTAATACTTCTCTTGGCTCTTAAGAACCACGTTTTCTCCCTGTTTGGGCCCTACTCGGCACTTATAAAGCTTAGCTCTGGCCAATTAAGGCCGAAAGTTTGGCTTTTGGTCAAACTTTCTAATTAATACTTGAAATAAGGTTAATTAGCAGTAATTGTACATAGAAACTTTGCAATACTACTCTCGTCTCTTGAATACTACATTTTTCTAATGTTTATTCCCTATTCGGCTCTAACATGGCCTAGTTCAGGTCGATCAAGGCTGAAAGCTTGAATTTCTGTCAAACTTCCCGATTAAGACTAGAAAAAGGTTAATTGTCATTATTTATACTTAAAAATTATGTTATATAACTCTCTGATCTTAAGAACAATGTTTTCTTCCCCTTTAGGCCCTATTCAACTCTTATATGGCCGTTTAGGCCAATCGGGGATAAAATTTTGACTTTTAGTTAAACTTCCTAAGTACAAAAAGAAACAAGGTTAATCGGTAGGTTTTGTATATAGAATGGTGTAATACCACTCTTGACACTTGAAAATTTTGTTTTCTCCCCGTTTAGGCCTATTCGGCTCTTATAAAGCCTAGTTCAGGCTAATCAAAGCTGAAAGTTTGACTCTTAGTCAAACTTGTCAATTATGACTAGAAATAAGATTAATTAGTTGTATTTGAATATAAAAACTATGTATTATCATTTCTGAGTCTTGAGAACCATATTTTCTCCCCATTGGGCCCTCTTCAACTCATATATATCCTAGTTCATGCCAATCAGGGTGAAAGTTTGACTTTTGGTCAAACTTTCTAATTAAGACTAGAAACAAGATTTGATGGCAGTAATTGTATATGAAAACTCTGTAATACTACTCCTGGCTCTTAAGAGCCACGTTCTCGCCATGTTTGGGCCCCTATTCGACTCTTCTAAGCCTAATTCAGGCCAATAAGGGTCGGAAGTTTGACTCTTGGTCAAATTTCCCAATTAATACTATAAACAAGGTTAATTGGATATGATTGTACATAGAAACAATATAATACTACTCCCAGATCTTGAGAACCATGTTTTCCCTATGTTTTCCCCTATTCGAACTTATTATAAGGCCTAGTCCAATCGGGGTTGAAAGTTTGGCATTTAGTTAAACTTCAAAATTAAGATTCGAAATAAGTTTAATAGATAATATTTGTACATCAAAACTATGCAATACCACTCTCGGCTCTTAAAAATCGCGTTTTCTCCCTGTTTAGGCCATATTAAACTCTTATAAGGCCTAATTCAGGCCAATCGGGACTGAAAGTTTGAGTTTTGGTCAAACTTTCTAATTAAAACTAAAAACAAGGTTAATTAGTAGCATTTATAGATAGAAACTATATAGTACCACTCACAGCTCTTCAAAACCATGTTTTCCCCCCTTTTAGGTCATATTTGGCTCTTATAAGGCGTAATTCAAACCAATCGGGGCTGAGAGTTTGACTTTTGGTCAAACACCCCAATTAAGGCTAGAAATAAGGTTAACTGGTAGCATCGGTGTATAGAAATAATATAATACCACTCTCGGCTCTTAAAAACCACATTTTCTCTCATTTGGGCCCAATTTGGCTCTTATATGGCCTAGTTCAGGCCAATCGGGAATGAACGTTTGACTTTTGGCCAAACTTTCCAATTAAGACAAAAAAGGAGATAATTTGTAGTAATTGTTTATATAAACTATGTAATACTAATCTCGGCTCTTGAACACTATATTTCCTCCCCGTTTTGCCCTACTCAACTCTTATAAGGTCTAGTTCAGGCCAATCAGTGCTAAATATTTAACTTTTACCAAACTTTCCTATTAACACTTGAAATAAAGTTAGTTAGAGGTAATTGTACATAGAATCTATATAATACAACTCCCAACTCTTGAGAACCATATTTTTCCCATGTTTGTTCCTTATTCGGCTCCAATAAGACTTAGTGTAGGCCAAAAGGCTGAAAGTTTGACTTTGGGTGAACTTCCCAATTAAGACTTGAAATAAGTTTAACTGATAGTATTTGTACAAAAAAACTATGTAAAACTACTCTCGACTCTTGAGAACCACATTCCCCCTATATTTGCTCCTTATTCGACTCCCATATGGTCTACTTCAGGCTAATTAGGGTTGAAAGTTTGAGTTTTAGTCAAACTTCTAGATTGAAACCCGAAACAAGGTTAATTAGTGTTGACACTTAAAAAAGACAAGATTCCTATTGGTCTGAACAAATGTCTAACTTGTTGACATTTACAAAAGACAAGTGGCAGACGAGCTGAAGACCAGTTTTCATCCACCTCCAAGGGACAAGGAAGCAACTTGGACTCCACTGATCCAGCAAGCAGAACAGTGAGCCGGGACGTTTCTAAACAGACCTCAGCAGGTCTAAGATGCTAGCATTTAGCATTACATTAGCCCAAGGAGATAGCCTCAATTGAGAGGCTAGCATCATCCAATTTCGCCAGGAAGCTAATTGACAGCTTCGCCGAAAAGCCTCTTTTCAGATTTCGCCAAGGATTGCCTTTAGCTCCGCTATGAGCTTCAAAGCGGGCAGCTCCGCTATTGATCTACTACGGTCAACCTTTGACCAATCAAATCTCCTGATGAGATTGGATTCAAACAAATCAAATCCAATCAGGATTCAAATATGGCAGGTGATTGCCGCTATCTCTTGACTCTCTTGAAACGAGTAAGTGGATCAAGGAGAATCTCCCAACAATATAGAAAGGATCAAAACAGATCAATCGACCTGCCAAATCTAGCTCCGCAGAAGTTATCTTAGCCTCGCAGCAAGGCTACTTTCTAAATTCAAACAGATTCGGTTCAATCTGTTTTCATATCTTCAAAGGGGACGATTATACCCTTGCTTTCCCATAAATAGCCCGCCAGGGGCACAAGGAAAGAGAGATCGATCGGATCGGGAGAGACTTCCAGAAAAAAAAAAGAGAGAGAGGACTCCACAAGCAGAGGCTTCTTTACAACGCACCGTGCGTTCTCGAATTCAGAGACTCTTTAGAGAAATACTTCTCTCTTCAGGGTGGCGATACCCTAATCACCTCTTTTCCTCAAGGAATCTCCGGAACCAGGCGAGAAGGAATTCCTTACAGAAGGCGGTTTTGAGAAGCAGCAAGAGGGTTCTACCAACCTTCTATTCTCTGATTCCCGGAACCAGGCGAGAAGGGAATCTCATCGCTCGCATCGTCAAAGGGACAAAGTGGTCGCGCGCTGACCAGACTCCTATCGGCACACTTCTCCAGAATCTCTGAGGAGATCTACTTGTAATCTTTTTGAAGAATACTTGTAATTTAGCTCCTCAAACTCTTTTATTTGTAAGTTTTCCCATTTGCAAATATGATGGAAAACAAGATGGCGACTCCGCTGGGGACGATATTCTCCTCTGCTGAGAATCAAGTGTCGCAATGCGACGATCAGACCTTCGGGTCTATCTCTGAATTCAACAAAGTCGGTGCAGCCAGAGCTTCTCTGGCTAAATCTTCAAGGAAAGTCTCTGCGGAGACTGAAAAGGTTCCCTGCAAACCTGCTGCGGTGCTCTGGCACAACAAGGAAGCATGCCCGCAGACCGAGCCCTGCACTCTTGAGAACTTGGTCATCCAGATCGACCAAGGAAGATTTGAAGAAGTCCTCTCTGGGGGTGACCTGACGCTTCGAGCACGGAAGCACAGGAAGGTCTTCACGACCAAGGTTTCAAATCAGAAACCAGAGGCAGAATTCTGCCAACACCCCACAGCCCCGCGTGTGGCTATTCAGGTTCCTCGTGAACCTAAGCATCTTCCGTCAAGGCAGATATGGAAGCCCAAGCAGAAGTCTCCAACCGAGGTTTCCGGTGTAGTCACGCCGAAACTGCGCCTCTCCCGCGAAGAAAAGGGTAAGATGCCTATCTACCCTAACGATGCTGCCAATCATGAAGTCCCGACGGCGATCATACCGTCGCTCAAATCAAAGGCAGCAAAGCCTTCTGACAGCCTCGCTTTCACAAGCGAAGCCACCATACCAAAGCATACTCATTGGATCCATGGCCGCGAGGCTAAGTCCAAAGAGTCATCTAAGGCTAATCCCCTTCGCGGCGGAATAGCGGATAAAGCACCTCGGCGTGCTCCGCTCTCTAGTTCATCAAGCACTAAGTTCGCACCTGCTGGCGAATCTAGATCTGAAGCACTATTCAGTGCTAATCCCTTTTGCAGGGATAAGAAGAATGGAGTATCGTCCCATGTACACTCCGAAAAAGCTTCTCTGCGAAGTTATCCAGGCTCTGTTGGGCCTGACCTACGAGAATTCCTGGTAAGCAAGCGGAAGCCGGAGCCCCTCCGAACTACTTTCCCCTGTTGTCAAAAAGGATGCCGACTTGTGACAATCCATTCAGCCCGTTGCCGGCTACATCCAACCATGGCTGTATCTCCGCGCCGGCAATCGGTGTTTGATCGGTTGTCCGCACATGTTCCTACGAGGCATCGCGGAAGGGGCGCCTCACCAGATCCAATCTCCGCCTCCGTCAATATGACCGGAAGAGGCCGAGAGCGACGCAAGGGGAGTCAGACATCTGATGGTCCCCCTTTCAGTTCTCCAGATCTAGATTATAATCCAGGCCTAGGCGAGGTCTCCGTACAAGAAGAAGGTGTTTTCCGAAACACCAGATCCAGGGTGGCAATACCCTACAATTACGAGCAACCTTCTTCCTCGACGGCCCTGATCCCGCCATCACCTGGGCAGTCACCTCAATCTTCAGACGAAGAAAAGGAAGACAGCGGGTATGCCTCGTCAGCGACGGTCAGTTCAGTGCGAACTGACAAAGCATCGGTCAACATGGCCGATAACGCTAACGATGACCTTCGTCGGCGTTTGGAAGCTCAAGAGCAAACCTCCAGGATCCAGCAGGAAACCCTGGACAATATTCAACAGATGCTTGCCCAACTCCTCAGCAATCGGGGCGGCAATGATACCGGAAGCCACCACGATGAGGAGGAACACTTTAGCAATGATCCGAAATCCAAGGGAGGTTCTTCCCTAGATGCTGAAGTCCTTAAGGGCCTCCAGGCTCATATTGCATCCCTAGCTCAGAGGGATGAATTAAAGAAGGTGGGGACAGTCCGTCCTTATCCACTAGAGTGGGATTCGGTGCCATACCCACCAAAGTTCAAACCACCAACGTTGCATACGTATGATGGTAAGAGCTCGCCCAATCAGCACATCTACTATTTCCTGTCTCAGACTGGTAATGTCATAAGCAACGACGCCATCATGGCTAGGCTGTTTATTGGCACTCTAAAGGGCGTGGCATTCGACTGGTTTCGAAGCCTCCCTCCAGGCTCTATCAATTCCTGGCTCGACCTGGAAACTCGGTTCCTCTCTCGCTTCTATGAGGACGACACTGAAGTGACCATGGACAAGCTCCTCTCTACCGTACAGAAGAAGGGCGAACCCGTCCGCGACTACATTGAGCGGTTCAGAAACTTATCCTTGATGTGTCCAGCAGGGATGCCGTTACCCATGCTCTTACAGACATGCAGGCACAACTTCTTGGATCAAGTAGAAGTTCGCATGGGGGCTGTCAAAGCCCACACTTGGAAGGAATTAGTCGAACAAGCTGAGATAGCTGAGAAGTCGGCTAAAAAGTTCGAGCCATCCGCCCCCAGAGGCAAATGGGGTACGAACAGCAAAGGACACGGCGACCCGCCTCAGTCTTCCCAAGCTAAGGGGAAAGAGATTATGTCCGTAGAGTTATCCGGAGACGTGCAGTCGAAGGCTAAGAAGAGCGGCTTCAACAATCAGGAGCCCAAGTTCCCTCCAAAACAGTACTCCTTCAAAGATGATCAAGTGGTTACAATATTCCATCTGCTCCACAAAGGGAACAAGCTGAAGCTGCCGGATGCTCGACGTCCTGATGAGATAGGGCGCACAAACGACCCCAAATACTGCCTCTATCATAGGATGATTCACCATCCTACTGACAAGTGTTATGTCCTCAAGGACAGGATACAAGCCCTGATTGACGCCGGCGTCCTCACACTGAAGACGGAGCAGAAGAAAGTCACTGCCAATATGGTGACTCTCGAGTTCGGCAGCACCCAAAAGGTCACGGTGCCTGATGGGACTTATCCAGCCCCCACGCCGCGATTGGAAGTAAGGCATCCTTCGCCCATGACTAGAGACGACAAAGGTCTCGTCCCCTTAACATTGGAGATAGGGGAAGTCATGTGGATACACCCAGATCTCGTCCAAGACATTCAACGGTGTTCAAAGCGGCCCAACTCAAAAGGCAAATCTTGCAATGTCATCTCTGTCCTACCAGATGACGGTGATGTTACCTCGGCTTCTCTCAACGATTCGGAAGGAGAAAAGCATGCTTGTACAGCGCAAGCAGACGCACCCTCAACAGACGGGCACCCGGTCTGGGAAGTCGTACCTGAGACAGTATGAGAAGCTTGCTGACGAGACACAACAGCAAACGACGTCAGCACCAACGCCTGCATCCACTCCAGTCCCGACCAAAGGGAGAGAAAAGCCTAAAGAGGTACGGTTCGACCATGTGTTGAAGAAACCGTCAGGCCAAGGGCTTGATACGCCCTTTCGCTTCGATATACTGGCCCACTTGGCCAATATCCCAGCTCGTATCACAATACACGAGCTCCTGCGACTCTCCAAAGAGACACGAGAAGCGCTCAGAGATGCTTTGGCCAACTCAGAGACTCTTCTGACATGCATACCAGAGGTCTCTAATCATGACGCCCAGTCTTCTTGCCCAGAATGCCATCATGTACAATCAAAGGTGCCTGCTATTACCTTCACGGCGGAAGATATGCTTCTCAAAGATAACAAGCATGATCGACCTCTGTACTACACCGGATATATCGGTTCAACATGCATTGAAAGGGTACAAGTCGATCCGGGGTCGGCACTCAGCATCATCCCCAAACGGCTTCTCTATTTCCTCGGCATACCACTGTACAGGTTGTCCGCAACCACTACTACAATATATGGTTTTAACGCCGGGAGCAGCCATCCACTTGGGAAGATTCGGCTCCGTTGCAGAATCGGAAGCCTCAAGTCAGAGGTGACGTGTTATGTCATTGACGCTGACACGTCATATAACCTGCTGCTAGGACGGCCATGGATCCATGCCAACTGGATCGTCCCTTCTACCCTCCACCAGTGCTTCAAATATGTGGAGGATGATACGACAGTACAAACTGTCTTTGCCGAAAGGCAACCCTTTAAAGGCGTGAAAAATTACTTCACCGACGCTCTCCTGTATCAAGAGGCCGGTAGAACGCATGAGGAGCCATTTCCAGATGATAGTGAAAGTGGCAATGAAGCGGATTCAGAGTCTGAGGCGGGCATGCCGGCCATTCTGACTGGCGAACTAATTACAGCATGTCTCATTGACCCCAAATGTAATACTCCTTCTGAGGAAGAAGGTGAATGGGTAATTAATGACAATATTTCTTTTGATTATCCTGTGAGTATGCGGTCGATCAAATCCATTATGGATGGCTCTCTGCACATGCCCGTACATAAGCCAAGTGCGGCCAATACATCTATGGAGGTCATAGAAGGGGCTACGCTGGTGATCCCTCCTTCCAAACAAGGTCAGTCGCCGATAATCTTCGGTAGAGCTCAGCCACGGAAACCTACAACTGCAGACTCAAGCTCAGAGTCAGATGCTCCACAGTTCTTCCATTATGCGCGGCCAGCCCGCCACATTATGAAGAAGATGGGATATAACTTGAAGCAGGGAGGCGGCCTAAACTTTGGAAAAGGGAGGCGCAGTCTAATGCGTAATTTTGTCCCGAAAGGGAAGCCTGTAAATTACTATGATAGTACACGCAGGGGGTTGGGTTACGTCACACCCACATCATCAGTAACAGTTCAGGTCAAAGACGACGGACCAATTCCATCACAGTCGGCTTCATCCTCCGAGTGGGACTCCGATATCAGCATAGGAGAAATGTTCAAAGGCCTCGCCGCGAATATGACTTCAAGCAGTCAATTGGAACCTGCGGAAGCTGCCAATGGTGAACCATGGGCCCAGCAGTTAAGCCTCCAATGGGAAAAACGGTTCGAACTGCGTGAGCCGCCTACTGAAGACAAGGTGATGCAGGTCAATCTGGGAAGTCAAGATCATCCCAAACCCATCTTTATATGTGAAAGCCTATCACTTATAGAAAAGGAGGAATTGATAATGCTCGTAAAAGAGTATATAGACGTTTTCGCGTGGAGCTATGAAGACATGCCCGGACTCGATCCACAGGTCGCTATGCACCGGCTGAATATCAAGCCCGACGTCAAGCCAGTCAAGCAGCAACAACGTCGGTTTCGCCCGAACATTATGGAAGCTATTGAAGCCGAAGTTCACAAACTCATTGCAAGTGGCTTCATTCGGGAGGAGCAACATCCAGATTGGGTGGCTAATATAGTCCCCGTCCTCAAGAAGAATGGCAAAATACGGATCGCATCGACTACCGTGATCTAAATGCGGCCTGTCCCAAAGATGAATTTCCACTGCCCATCACTGATGTCATGATTGACAACACATGCGGGTTCGAAAGGATGTCTTTCATGGACGGCTTTTCAGGGTACAACCAGATTAAGATGTATCCCGACGATGAGAAGCATACTTCGTTCCGAACACCATTGGGGGTATACTGCTACACTGTAATGCCCTTCGGACTGAAGAATGCCGGAGCAACCTACCAGCGGGCAATGAGTACGATCTTTCGCGATCATCTCCGAAAGACAGTGGAATGTTATGTTGACGACATTGCTGTCAAAAGCCGCAACAAGGATGAGCATCTCCGCGATCTCAGAAAGATGTTCGACATAATGCGGGCTCATCAACTGAAAATGAACCCGACAAAATCCTTCTTGGGAGTGTCAAGTGGCAAGTTCCTTGGGTTTATCGTCACATCAAAAGGGATTCACCTTGACCCAGACAAAGTCAGAGCTATCCAGAGTATGCATCCGCCAAGGAACCTCAAAGAGCTGAGAGGCTTGCAAGGCAGGTTGGCCTACATCAGAAGATTCATTGCAAATCTCTCAGGCCGCTGTCAGCCGTTCACCCGGCTCATGAAAAAGGGTGCTTCCTTCTTATGGGATCAAGCTTGTCAGGAAGCTTATGAAGACATCAAGAGGTACCTCACAAAGCCTCCAGTCTTAGTGGCCCCTACATCAGGGAAGCCATTCTTGCTTTATGTAAAAGCTCTGGACTACTCCCTCGGCGCCGTCCTCGCTCAAAAAGACGGCAATGGCCACGAGCAGGCCATTTATTATCTGAGCAGGACTCTCATAGGAGCGGAATCTCGCTACAATCCTGTTGAGAAAGAGTGTTTAGCTCTCGTCTTTGCCGTTCAGAAGACACGACATTATTTGGTTGGCCAGACCATACATGTCATCTCCAGGGTGAATCCTTTACGTCTTCTTATGACGAAGCCAGGGTCACTAAATTCAAGATTGGCTAAATGGGCACTTCTGCTGTCTCAATACGACATGACCTTTATTCCTCAGAAGGCGGTCAAAGGCCAAGCCCTTGCAGAATTCTTGGCTGCTCATCCAGTTCCGGAGCATTCAAAACTCCACGAAGACATCCCTGATGAAGTCTTCGAGTCCAACGCAACTTCAGTAGAGGAAGTATGGCAGATGTTCTTTGATGGAGCATCGCGAATGGGTCCTAAAGGCAAGATTATTGCCGGAGTGGGGGTCGTGTTTATCTCCCACAGGATCATATCCTTTCCAGAGCATTCTCCTTGACAGAATCATGCTCCAATAATGTAGCAGAATACAATGCTCTGCTCATTGGTCTCCAGCTCGCCCATGGAATGGGGGTACGCTACCTTGAAGCTTATGGCGATTCAAAACTGATCATCAATCAGGTTAAAGGCGAATATGAAGTCCGCCATGAGGACTTGGTGCCTTATTACCATACGGCCATTGAGTTGGCTAACCTATTTGAAGGTTTCTACATCGGGCATGTGTCTCGATCTCAAAATACCAAGGCGGACGCTCTTGCTGCATTAGCGACGACGCTAGCCTTGCCAGCCGACACCGAGTACTATCTCACAGTCGCGACCTGACACCTCGTATGCTCTAAGCATATGCTGAAAATCCAAGAGGTCCATAATGTCTCTGCAGACCTCGAGCCGAGGGATTGGCGCTTCCCTCTCATTGACTATGCTCTGCACGGATTGCTCCCTGACGATCCTAAAGAAGCGGCGTCCATCAGACGAAGGTCTCCCCGTTTCTATTACGATCCTACTCTGAAGACGCTCTACCGTCATTCATATGACGGTGTCCTCCTTCGGTGCCTTTCTCAGTCTGAGGCACAGCAAGTACTCAAAGAAGCACATGACGGCATTTGTGGAGCCCACCAGCCGGGTCCGAAGCTCAAAGACAGGCTACATCGGTTTGGGTACTATTGGCCAACTATGATAACCGACGCTATCCAATATGCGCGAAGGTGCAAGGCATGTCAGATTCACGCTGACTTTATACACCAGCCTTCAGAGTTGCTCCACCCTACTGCTGCTTCATGGCCATTTGAAGCATGGGGAATAGATGTCGTAGGGCCAATCAGCCCCTCTTCGGCAAGAGGCCACCGGTTTATCCTAGTAATAACCGACTACTTTTCAAAATGGGCGGAAGCCATACCGTTGGCCGAAGTCAAAACCTCTAATGTGGTTAACTTCCTCAAACACCATGTCATCCATCGATTTGGTGTCCCCAGGCGGATCATCCATGACAATGGTCCCCAATTCATAAGCCAAGTGTTCTATCGGTTCTGCGATAAATACCGAATCCAGAATGTGGCTTCAACCGCCTACAATCCTGCTGCCAATGGCTTAGCGGAGGCATTCAACAAGACGATCATCAAACTGCTCAAGAAGTTCGTCTCCTCGAACAAGCGAGATTGGGACGAAAAGCTCGGTGAATGTCTCTGGGCCTACCGAACCACGGTTCGGACACCGACAGGCAATACGCCTTTTCCCTGGTATACGGATGCGAAGCAGTCATCCCATTGGAAATTCAGATGCCATCATTGCGGATAGCTCTAATTACCAAGATCACCTCAGAGGACAACGATCGCCTACGTCTCCAAGAGCTCGAAGCCCTAGACGAGAAGCGGCTCCAAGCGCAGCAACACATCGAGCTATATCAGGCTCGGATGTCAAAAGCCTTCAATAAGAGGGTCAAACAGAGGGTCTTCCAAAAAGGAGACCTGGTCCTAGCCGTCAGACGACCGATGATTATGGCGCACAAGACCAGAGGCAAATTTCAGCCTAAATGGGAAGGACCGTTTGTGATAGAAACAGTCTATTCAAATGGAGCATACCGCCTTATGACTGCAGAGGGCGACCTACTCATGATGCCGATCAATGGCAAGTTCTTAAAGAAATATTATCCTTAATCAAGGATTCTTCTCTTGATCAAGTTAACACTACACCTCTAATCAAGATTTCCGTGTCTGGAGCACACACAAAGAGAGCCTTTCTCTTCCTCCAAGTGAGGTCATACAGCCGAAAACCAACAGGAACCTGGCCGCGCACCGGTTATCCTAAAGCAAAAGCAGGGTTATGCAGACACTAACCCTATAAGCCAAACATCCTTAACGATTAAGGATAGAGGAAATTGTTGGCCTGTAAGCCCAACATAAATCCTCGACAACTCATCATGCTGAGGGGAATAGCATGGCTAGCCCAACTCAAACGGTAGTTGGTAAAGGCATATCAAACCCGTTGACAGCTGAGGGTTTGCTAAAAATCCTAAGGGACCTGTTCCCATTTGATCCCCTCTCTAAAGTCACCTACCAATTCTCATCCATAGAATGGTAGGTCCACATATACATTTCGCTGTTACGTTAACATTAAACCTATGACAGTGATTCCCTCGTTTCTCCCTGTGAGAACGAGACCTCCAAAATCACTTACCAATTCTCATCCATAGAATGGTAAGACCACATATACATTTCGCTGTTACGTTAACATTAAACCTATGACAGTGATTCCCTCGTTTCTCCCCGTGAAAACGAGACTTTTCCCAAAACTCCATTGCAACCTTGAGCTTGGTGGCGTCTCATCCGGTTATGTCATTGCGACCTCTGAACCAGCAGACAGCCAGTCTCAATTTTGAGCTTGTTGACATTTACAAAAGACAAGTCTCAACCTTGAGCCCTGTTGACATTTACAAAAGACAGGTCTCGATACTTGTTGACATCTACAAAAGACAAGTATCACCAATTTTTGAAGCTTGGTGGCGTCTCATCCGGTTATGTCATTGCGACCTCTGAACCAGCAGACAGCTAAGTCTCAATCTCGAGCCCTGTTGACATTTACAAAAGACAGGTCTCAATACTCGTCGACATTTACAAAAGACGAGTATCACCACCCTTGAGCTTGATGGCTTCTCAACCAGTTATGTCATTGCGACCTCTGAACTGGCAGATAGCCAAGTCTCATCTACTATTGAGCTTAATAGCGTCTCAATTGGTTATGTCATTGCGACCTCTGAACCAGCAGACAGCTAAGTCTCAATCTCGAGCCCTGTTGACATTTACAAAAGACAGGTCTCAATACTCGTCGACATTTACAAAAGACGAGTATCACCACCTTTGAGCTTGATGGCTTCTCAACCAGTTATGTCATTGCGACCTCTGAACTGGCATATAGCCAAGTCTCATCTACCATGAAGCTTAGTGACGTCTCAATTGGTTATGTCATTGCGACCTCTGAACCAGCGGACTGTTAAGCCTCAATTTTGAAGTCCTGTTGACATTTACAAAAGACAGGACTCACCAATGTTTGCCGACATTTACAAAAGGCAAGCATTTCCACTCCGGCCCCGCAAAGGGCTAACCTCGAGACTGGCAACGTCTCAATCGGTTATTGCGACTTCTGAACCAACAGACAGTCATGTCTCATTATCCAAGCAAATGAAGATGACATTCTCAAGCAAGATCAAGATCGGAGACTCGGCAAAAGAAAAGAAAAAAAGAAAAAGAAGGGATGTCCATTAATGTCAAAAAGATGGGTACATGGAGGAACATATACAATGGCCTACAGGCGTACATGATAGGATCGAATTCGATCTCCGAGTGAAGCCAACCTCGCCCTCCTGTCATCAGCAGCTTGAGCCAGCGCCTGTGACCTCAGCTCAGCCTCATTGAGCTCCGCCGTCTGAGCCAAACGAGCCTCGACCTCCGCCAGAGCTGCCCTCTGTGATGATTCTTGCCGCGCCAGTTCTTCATTCTGAGCTCTGAGCCGTTCAAGCCGCACAGTTTCTTCGAGACGCACCGGTACTGCCTTGGATAGGAGGAGATTTGCTCTCTTAATCATCTCCTCGGCCCTCCCAATCTTGTCTTCAGCGTCAAGAAGAGCACTAGAGGAAGCGTCAATCGCACTTCCAACCTCTGCCTGCCTTGCTCCCAAGGATTCCAAGTCAGAGGAAATAGCCTTAGCGGCCTCTTGAGCAGCAAGCCGGGCCTCGTGCCTCTGGGCAACAAGATGTGCGAGCCGCTCATCAGCTAAAGACCCCGGGTCCGAAAGATGCAGACGGCGCCACTCTCCTACATCCTTCTCAAGGTCGTCCACCAAGAGTTCCAAAGCAGTGGCTTGGTGATACCCCTCAAAGTCCCGAATGCATTCAATGCCACAGGAGAGGACCACCTTCAACTTCGAGAATGGTACAGGCGAGCCCTTCAAGACTAGACCGATAGTATGCTCCAAACTATTATAGAAGCTATCGACTAGATTACCTATGAAGTCATTCTCAGCTTCATCAATCTTTGGTGGAGAGGCAACCTCGGAGTAGCCTACCAGCCAGGTCGATACTGTCGCAGAAAAAGCGGCGGAAGCACTCACAGCAGCAGGGCAAGCCGGGGGCGATTTCGGCGAAGCCCTCATCGAGACCAGAACGCCAGCCACCGCGGAAGAAGGACTAGCAACCACCTCCTGAGCAGCAGGCTCAATCACCAGGGTTGGAGAAGAAGGGCTTGTGATCACCCTCAGCTCCGCACTTGGCAAAGTTGCCGATACCTCACTCGGAAGTAAGGACGCCCCAGGGACGGCCGCCTCCGCAACCTCCGGTCTGTCAGCCTCCTTAGGCTGATAAAGAGGCAAATCGCCATACAGGGCGTCCAACACGGCAGCATCCGCCGCGGTCGAAGCGCCTAACTCACCCTCGGACCTCTCAGGGGAATTCTCCGGCTCCTTCAAAGCTGATGGATCTTGAGGCTGAGCATCTGCAACAAGGCCATGGTCAGGAAGAAGATACAGTAAACAGAAGAGGAGATCAAGAGGTCGTCATCATACCTAAGGCTCCGGTTGCCTCAAACATGTCATCACCCGTATCAGCCTCCAGGCGCTCCATCGGGAAGTTCTTGCCAGAGTCAGCACGAATAGCCGGCCCGCTTCCGCTTGCCGAATATCTGCTGGACCACCCGATAGAGCTCGATACCACTGGGCTTCCTTTCGAAGTCCCAGCACCCGAGGGACCAATGCCAGCCGCATCACCTCCGGACTCTTCCGAGTGGGCGAAAGAACCAGTGGCAGTCCCATAAGCAAATAGGGGATCATAGTGTTCCCTTGCTCTCCAATCACCCCGGCTCCTGCAACATGAAGCAAATAATGAATTATTTGAGAATACACCAAAGGCACAGGTAGAGCCAATCTTACCAGTAGTCGGTTCGGCAACCGACAGCTCAGCGCCTAATGTAGCAGCAGGAGAGAATACCGTAGAGGGACGATCCTCTACCACAATTGTAGGAGCCAGGCGACGAGGCATTTTCGCCAGCGACTTCCTACAGGACCCACTCCCCCGCTTCCTCTTGAAGTGGACCTCAGAGTCCCCTTCTTCCATTTCTTCTACACGATGTGGGGAGGATGTCCCCACCACGCCAGAGCCAGCCGCATGGGCATCAGCTTCCATCCCCGCTTCGAAGCAAGGACTGCCTGCATCAGAGGCCTCGCTGTCCTCCACAGCAATGAACTCCTCTAAGCCAGGGACGCGGACCCGCTTTCCTTCTTCTCTCTCAGAGGCCTTCCGCCTCATCCGATGAGAAATCAACCTCACACCCGAACGATTAACATTGAACCCAGGAGGTGTGGAGTTCGAAACCGCATACCATCGGCAGAAGCATAAGGTTGTCCGAAGGCCGGGTTCCCTCAACGGCGTGCGTAGCCACGCCCCAGTGCCATCCGCGGTAAAGAACCGCCAAACACGAGCCCCATCAATGAGGCTCCCCATGAAGGCCAGTCCGAGTTGGGATTGCCCACGTACAGTTGGTCGTACCCAAATTGGCGGGCAAACCGGCTTGGGATGTAGGGTTCCAGGTAGCAGGTATCCCCGCTCCTGTACAGCAAGTGCGAGGGCCGAATGTTGATCAGCCACTCGAAAACACCCCGACTCATGGGAGGGCGCCCCAACTCATCTTGAAATTCCTCATTGTATCCGGTATCCCGAATACGAGGAAAGCAGCGGAACAAATTATAGGCGTCATAACGACGCACCAACTTACGGGCCTCGGCCACGTAGGTCTTCAACCACGAACGACCTTCGAAGCGGCGGAGGAGCGCCGTTCGAACACCTTGTGGAGGGTCCGCTCCAGCTCCAATCAAAGAGGGGCAGTGTAAGGCGAACCACACCATCAAGTAGGTATATGGTAAACCTATCCGAGGATTAGGTCTGAAATCACCTAGAGGGGGGGTGAATAGGTGATGGCTATATGAATTATGGCAATAATGCGGAATTTAAAAATTAACTTAACAATTAGCACAATACACAAATTCTTGCAAGTAATAGACAATATAAAAGTGCAAGTAATAAAGAGATAGAGTTTAGAGAGATTTGATCAAACGCAAACACAAGGAGTTGTTTCCGAGGTTCGAGCCACGCTCTACGTCCCCGCCTTCACACTTGAAGGATTTCCACTATTGAGGATCCCACTGGATCAACAATACAAGGACACACTTGTCCGTCTCTCGTGATGCCGCAACACCACCTTGAGCACACTAGCTCGCCTTGAGGCCGATGCCTCTACAACTTCACTCAAGCAAGAAAAGAGTGATCAACACTTGATCACTTTACAAAAGCTTACTAAGCACAATCCTAGAACCAAATATGTAGATGTAGATATATGGGATTGTGTAGTGCTAAGCTAGAGAGAAGTAGAGATGTAGGCTTCAAGATGGGTGATTGGAATTTTGGCTTTTGAGAGAAAATCTTGTCTAAAAAGAAGAGCTTGGAAATCTTTAGAAATCTCTTGTAAAATATTCTTGATGGCTCTAAAATTGTTTTGCAAAAGTTGTCTAATCAATATGAGGTGACCCTCTATTTATAGGGGTCAAAAACAGCCTCACAAATTCGTTGATACCAAATCCCAAAAGAGAAAACAGTCAGAAAAAATAGCTGTTAGATCTGTCAGAACTTTTGACAGAGTCCGGTCGACCGGGTCGGTCGACCGCCAACGGTCAAAAATATGACCGTTGGGGTTCATCGGTCGACCGGGTCGGTCGACCGAAAACTCCTGTGAAAGCAAGTGAACATCGGTCGACCGGGTCGGTCGACTGATATAGACGTGCACAGTATTGTGCACATCGGTCGACCGGGCCGGTCGACCGGTCACTGTGAGTTCTGAAAAACAGAACTTCCAGAACCAGAAAATCTTGGGTTTTTGGTTTTGGGTCTTGGGTAGGATTTTGGAACTTGTAAAAACATAGAGTATGAGCATGTGTCATACTTCTATCATGTTAAAATAGTTTGATAAAAATCCTTTTGATAGAAACTTGTTTTTCCATAAAATTGTTTTTCTAAAAATCTTATTTCCAAAATATGTTCTCTTTAGATCTAAGTTAGAAAATGGAATTTGAAAATCTTTTTGAAGCCATGAACCTAACTAAGAGGTGTGTGTGTGTGATAATCCCATATCTCTACTTCTAATATCTAGCTTTGACAAAATATCTAAAATAAAAGTAAAAATACAACTCTTGTTTTTCTTTGTTGTCTTGGTCTTGTCTTGATCTTCATATCATCATCTTGATCCCAAAGCATCCTAGTTGTGCATAGCTTGGGAATCTTCATTTTTGCGGCGAACTCCAAATGTGTGAGTCTTTTAGCGGAGCCGTCAAAAACAACCTGTTAAATAACCTGAAATATTCTGAAACACAAATGTTAAATACATAACTAAATATGTTTTGTTATCATCAAAATAACTGGGATAATTGCCTTTGGGCCAACAATCTCCCCCTTTTTGATGATGGCAAAACATATGTAGTTATCACAAAATATTTTGGGTAGAGACTTCAAATGAAGCTCCCCCTCAACACATGCATATATAGGAAAACATATGTAAATGGTAAACACCATATTTTCATGCCAACAAATAATACCAAATACTCATGTCATAGAATAGATGAAGGAAATGAGTTCATACATGACATAAATAAGAGATACATAAAAACAAAAGATAACCATGTCCACAACACATGTCCAACAACACATAAAAATACATGTCCAAAGTAAAAAAAATACTACATGTCCCAACAACAAATACTACATGTCCATCACAAAATATCCAAATACAAGTACAAGCCAAAACACAAATACTACAAAATATCTCTCTCAAAATAACTCTCCCCCTTTTTGACATCATCAAAAGGGGAGGTCACTCCTCAGCACCATCATCACCGTCATCGCCGTCTCCGTCATCATCACCACCTTCCTCTGAAGAAGCAACCTCCTCTGGATCCATGCCATCGACTCTGGTGCGCGGTGGAGGAACAGAAGAGCGAGCTCTGGGAGGAAATGGAGGACCGGTGGCTGGGAGTCGACAAGCAGTCGGAGTCCGATCAGGAACGAGCATGTCAAATTTTGAGAAAAGGGCCTGAAACTGAACATCCACGAATCTCATGGAGTCAGCAAAATAAGACATGTCGTTTCGGACCTCCGCCCGAAAAGCAGCGTCCTGAAGAGCACGAGCATCTAACTCTGCACGAATGGCTGCGTCGCGCTGCTCGGCCAAGGCCTGATGTGCCTCGAGCTGAGAGCGGACCTCCGAAGAGACAAGAGCAAGAAACTCAGGAGGAAATGCAGGTGCTGCAGAAGAAGAAGATCCTGGTGCTGAAGATGAGCCAGGACCAGTAGGAGGAAGATGTGGTTGCACAGGAGCGTGTCTACGCAGCTGAGCTTCCATCATCTTCAGGACAACTCCATTGATGTGGGTCAGGGGATTGGAAGGAGTTTCAGCGGAGAGATCAAAGTCAAGGGCCCTAAGAAGATGGGTGATAAGCATGCCGTAGGGCAAGCTTCTACCCGCAGTACGGATCTGATCAGAGCCCATATGAGACGCAATAACTCTAGGAAAGTTTACCTTAATCCCTTTAAGCAGGCAAAAGATAATCAAAGGGACACAACCCCTAGCATGGCTATACTCACCATGTTTGGGGACAATGTTAAAGAAAATAATCTTAGCAAGGACCTGAGCAGTGAGAGTATACCTACTCACAACCTCATTCCTTACTAGACCGGGGTTGTCATCCCCGTGGATCAAGGTAGAGGCGGTGAGCGCAGACTCACCGTCCGGGAATTCAAAGTCATGCAAATCATGAGAATACACATCTGCTCCACCAGTGGAGAGATGCAGAATCCTAGCAAATCGACCTATAGAAATGTCGATGTTCTACCTAAAACCCTAGATGTGATCCGATTTCCATCGAATTCAAAATTGGCATAAAAGTAAGGAACAAGGGAGGTGTAGACTTGTTCCTTGATGGATAAGAACTCAACTAGATTGTTGTTTTGCAAGATTTGAGGGATACCTAGATGTTCAAAATCCTGAATAGCTACAAATCTCCCTGAATTGATATTTCTAGTGGAGAGATGGGAGTATCTATCAGCTGCAAGATCATTTATAAAGGGGCGAATGGGTTTAGGAGCTTGGGAGGAAGGTTGTGCAGCTTCCTTTCCCTTCTCAGTACGAGATCTTTTTGGCATGATGAATAAAAATTTGATTTTTAGGTGTAATCAAGTTTAGGGCACGATCTAGATGCTAAGCAACCTAAAATAGTGACAAAGGAAGAAAGATTTCTAAGCTAGAAGTGAAGATTCACAATAAAAATTCCATTTTTACCTTGATGAAAATTCTGAAACCCTAACTGAAAAATCCGGGATTTCTGAAAATCTGCTGGTTTGATCGACTTGAAATTGCAGATCTGGAGTTGGAAGAAGGAGTATGAAGTGGGTTTTCAAGGAATTAAGGATCAGATGAAAGATTCGAGAGTTGGAAATTTTGGGGGAAAAAAGTCTCCTGCGGTTCGTCTGAGAGAAGTGAGAGAGAGAGTGAGAGAAAAAGTGAAGAGAAAACACAGATATAGGGCAAAATACGACGATCGGTCGACCGGGTCGGTCGACCGAAACAACCCGAGAGCTCTGCAGGCAAGATCGGTCGACCGGGACATATAGTCGGTCGACCGATAACAGAAAAGAAAATAAAAATTTCTTCTCAGGCAGAGTCGGTCGACCGGGGTTATATAGGTCGGTCGACCGGCTTTGCCTGAAATCTGTTATCAGCCCTAAAAAAAATTTTTAAAATAATTTAAAATAATTTGTAATCAAAATAGGTGTGATATATAAACATATAGGAATACACCAACAGGTTTTAAATCTTCATTAAGTTATTACAACATCAAAATTCATGCAATCCCTTTTAAATTTTATTTTTCATATTTAAACAAAGATTTTAAAGATGTTGAAGCCGAATACCCAGTGACGGGTTCTGAACTTCATCCTCTTGATTCCTCTTGAATGAGTTGAGGTGCGCAATTGCCATCTTTAAGGTGTTTGTTTAAATAGAAAATTTTACAAATGTTTATTTTTATTTATGAAAATAATGTGTATATGTATACAAGTATATAATCACAAATAATAACCTATACATGTGGACATACATTAAACAAGGCATGAAACAAAAAAAAATATAGAAGTTAACACAAGGCACATCTACAACATGATAGAAAAATAGTTCTATACAAGCATATATCAATAGAGTACAAAAGCCAACTATCAATTCTATACATATGTATACATGACTAAAAAAATCAAAAACTTAACATGGCATATACAATCATGATAGAGTTGCAAGTTTATACTAATCATGTATCAATGAGGCATAAAATTAAACTAGCAATCCTATAACAATTGTATATACAAAATTAAACTCTTAAATGGAGATGTTACCAATTTACGGGCAATCTCCAAAATTAGGTGCCTCCACGATAGCGATGCATGCATGATTTGTTCTTTAAGCTCCGATGCATCAACCACCCGGGCACCACCTCCTCCTAAGTCTTGGAGGGTGTAGATCCACCTATACCTGTATCATTTAAATTTGGTGGCTCTTTTGGTACCCAAATCTTAGTGGGTCCTTTGGGGTTAGATCCGGGGCGAACCCAAACAAATTTATTCTTTACATTGTTCTTAGCATAGCAAAATTTTTCTAAATGGCCTTTGCGGCCACAATGTGTGCAAATATAAATTCTACCACTATTGTACATAAAAGCATGGTTATGAGTGTGTGCATGTTTATGTGTGGAGTGTTTATGATGAACATGTTTCCCTTGAGCTACTCCCTTAGGAAATTTAGATGCAAGCTTGTTAAAATCAAATGCACATTTCTTTAAAGTTTTATCTAAAGAATCAACACGTTTTTGAATTTCAACAAAAACATTTTTATCACTAGAAATCATGGGGGTTTTTCCTTTATTAGCTACCTTATACTTATCAAAATCATTTTTCAATTTTTCAAAAGAACTAGATAACTCATTTTTCTCTTTTTCAATAATATTAATCTTATCTCTCAAAGACTCATTTTCCCTTTTTAACTTTTTATTATGAGATTGCGAAATCTCATATCTATGTTGTAATTCCTCAAAGAAATGTGCTAGTTCATCCATAGTGAGGTCATCATCATCAAGAGTGTTATCAAATGTTACCTTAGAAGCGTCGTCTCCTTGTGCCATGAAGCACATGTTGGCGGCGTCGTGCTCCTCTTCGGATTCCGACTCCGAATCATCCCATGTTGCGGCCAAGGCTTTCTTCTTTCTTTGCCCATTCTTGGATGTGGTTGCTTGTAGAGCGGGGTAATCGGCAATTAGGTGACCGATCTTCTTGCAATGAAAGCAAGGACCGGGTTCATCTCTTTTCTTCTCGTACCTTCCTTGAGGCTTCCCTCTTCGGAAGTTACTTTGCCGTCCTTCTTGTAGAACATCTTGCCCACCTTCCGGATGAGCATGGCGAAGTCCTCATCGCAATCCTCCGATGAGTCATCCTCTTCGTGTATGGTAGGAGCGGCTTTGAAGGCAATGGTCTTCTTCTTTGGTGCCTCCCTTTCTTCTCTAACTTTCATCTCCATCTCATGCGTCTTGAGATTTCCGATGAAGCCGGAGAAGTCCATCTCCTCTTTGTCATTAAGCTCCTTGAGTGTGGTCGCCTTGACTTCCCAAGCTTTGGGAAGAGCTCTAATCACCTTCCTTATCTTTTGATCATTATCAATCTTGTCGCCTAAGGAAGAAAGAGCATTAGTTATTTTTGTAAAACGGGTGAGCATGTCATCAATGCTCTCATTATCAAACATATAGAAATTCTCATATTGAGAACGTAGCAAGTCAACTTTGGCTCTCTTGACTTGAGACGTTCCCTCATGAGTCACAATGAGTATGTTCCAAACCTCAAATGCGGATTTACAATTTATTATGCGTGCAAGGTCATCTTCATTTAATGCTTGGGTCAATGCATATTGTGCCCTAGCATTAGCCTCATAGTCTTTGGAAGTATCCTCGGACCATGTGCTCTCATCACTAGTGGGTTCAATAAAATCTTTGGTTATAGCCCTAGCTACCCTAACTCCTAGGGATTTAAGGAAGAGATTCATTTTCACCTTCCAAATGGGGAAGTTTAAACCATCAAACTTGGGTGGGGATTTAATGCTAGAAAAGTCCATGGATGCCATGAATGCACAAGCAAATGTAAATGCAACACAAATGTATATAGCCAAATATGGATCTCCCTAAGGTGGTTAGACCTAAGTTGTAGGGTTAGGCTCTGATACCAATTGAAATCACCTAGAGGGGGGGTGAATAGGTGATGGCTATATGAATTATGGCAATAATGCGGAATTTAAAAATTAACTTAACAATTAGCACAATACACAAATTCTTGCAAGTAATAGACAATATAAAAGTGCAAGTAATAAAGAGATAGAGTTTAGAGAGATTTGATCAAACGCAAACACAAGGAGTTGTTTCCGAGGTTCGAGCCACGCTCTACGTCCCCGCCTTCACACTTGAAGGATTTCCACTATTGAGGATCCCACTGGATCAACAATACAAGGACACACTTGTCCGTCTCTCGTGATGCCGCAACACCACCTTGAGCACACTAGCTCGCCTTGAGGCCGATGCCTCTACAACTTCACTCAAGTAAGAAAAGAGTGATCAACACTTGATCACTTTACAAAAGCTCACTAAGCACAATCCTAGAACCAAATATGTAGATGTAGATATATGGGATTGTGTAGTGCTAAGCTAGAGAGAAGTAGAGATGTAGGCTTCAAGATGGGTGATTGGAATTTTAGCTTTTGAGAGAAAATCTTGTCTAAAAAGAAGAGCTTGGAAATCTTTAGAAATCTCTTGTAAAATATTCTTGATGGCTCTAAAATTGTTTTGCAAAAGTTGTCTAATCAATATGAGGTGACCCTCTATTTATAGGGGTCAAAAACAGCCTCACAAATTCGTTGATACCAAATCCCAAAAGAGAAAACAGTCAGAAAAAATAGCTGTTGGATCTGTCAGAACTTTTGACAGAGTCCGGTCGACCGGGTCGGTCGACCGCCAACGGTCAAAAATATGACCGTTGGGGTTCATCGGTCGACCGGGTCGGTCGACCGAAAACTCCTGTGAAAGCAAGTGAACATCGGTCGACCGGGTCGGTCGACTGATATAGACGTGCACAGTATTGTGCACATCGGTCGACCGGGCCGGTCGACCGGTCACTGTGAGTTCTGAAAAATAGAACTTCCAGAACCAGAAAATCTTGGGTTTTTGGTTTTGGGTCTTGGGTAGGATTTTTAGAACTTGTAAAAACATAGAGTATGAGCATGTGTCATACTTCTATCATGTTAAAATAGTTTGATAAAAATCCTTTTGATAGAAACTTGTTTTTCCATAAAATTGTTTTTCTAAAAATCTTATTTCCAAAATATGTTCTCTTTAGATCTAAGTTAGAAAATGGAATTTGAAAATCTTTTTGAAGCCATGAACCTAACTAAGAGGTGTGTGTGTGTGTGATAATCCCATATCTCTACTTCTAATATCTAGCTTTGACAAAATATCTAAAATAAAAGTAAAAATACAACTCTTGTTTTTCTTTGTTGTCTTGGTCTTGTCTTGATCTTCATATCATCATCTTGATCCCAAAGCATCCTAGTTGTGCATAGCTTGGGAATCTTCATTTTTGCGGCGAACTCCAAATGTGTGAGTCTTTTAGCGGAGCCGTCAAAAACAACCTGTTAAATAACCTGAAATATTCTGAAACACAAATGTTAAATACATAACTAAATATGTTTTGTTATCATCAAAATAACTGGGATAATGGCCTTTGGGCCAACAAGGTCCATCACAGGGCAGAACGGCACCCTTCCCTCTCCTTGACGCTGGTGGTCTGCAGAAAGCCTCCGTTAGTGCACGAAGGCCCCTCTGAATACAACACACCATGGCCGGGAGAAGACCCAGACGGTGACCATGGACCAAGCGGACAGCAGGCAGCAGGACACTCGGGTGGACAATGTCACTCGAGGAAGAAGGCACGACGCATTTCTTCAACCAGATGGTTAAGAAACCAGCTAACAGCGCCTGCTGATTAAGAAAGAATACGTATGCGCCGTTTTAGGTTTTTGTCCCCGGCAACGGCGCCAAAAATTTGATTAGACGGGAAAGGTGTACTTATTATGTAGTAAATGTATTTAATGTACCCTTTCTTGTCTCCGTTATAGCATAGAGCTATACCGAGTCGGATCTCAGGGAGAGCTCGCGATAGAAGCTTTAAACGTATGGTAGTGAAGTGATCAAACTAGTATCCTTCTCTTGATTATAAACTTAGTGAAGCAAATACAAAAGAAACCAAAAGAGGATGGATATGTTCATGGTGGAAGTGGAAAAGAAATCAAGAAGTGATGTGGATATTGTATTCACAAGAAAAGAATAAGAAAACTTAAAGAAAGTGATCCAAGACTAGATTACCTTGCTAGCTTGCCAAAGCTTACCAAACTCTTGATAATGAAAGCTTTGCCTAATGTTGTCACTCCATAGGCTTAGAATTCCTCTCACGTGTTGACCTAATTACTTTCTCATTTGCAAGATGGTGGTTTAACCATCGGAGAAGAGAAGATCATACACTTGCAAGATTAACAAAAGCAAACACCCAAGAGTTATTGAAGTGGCTAAGCTAGTGGTGAACTAGTACATGGAATGAAAATCTAGCTACAAGAAGCCATTACAAAACTAAACAAATCTAGAAGTAAATTGCAAGAATTAAACAAAGCAAGTAAGAAAGCATGTAAAGAAAGCACAAGAACTAGAATCAAACTCAAGTAGAGGAATGGAGGATGGATCAATCCTTGCATAGCTTCAAGTGTCACCCTTGATTATACAAGCTCTCTCCCTCACAATCACTCTCTTTGTAATGAAATCTAGGGATAGAGAAGAGGGACTACAAGAACAAAAACCTAAAGAGAAAATACATGAAAATTACAACTAATGAACTAATCTCCTCTCTTCTCTGATCAGTTTTTCTCGCAGGTACAAATGAAGTATTTATAGGAGAACTGAGAAGCATCCAGAAGCAAGGTTGTTGCCACAAAATCCGGGGCTCAACGGCCATGATCTTGCCGCGGATTGCCGCGGGATTGCCGCGCTTTTGTAACCGTTGGATCGGATCTTTCTGGTGGAGATCAGTTACGAGGTGGTTGGCCACGTGGCATACTTGGATTCTGAGTTTGTTGCGCGGATCTCTCTAGATCTGGATTGAGATTTGGCTTTATCCTTAATCTTTTAATTAATCACTTAATTAGTGGTAATTAAGTGATTATTTGGATATCTCTCCATTAAGTGGTGTACCTGCAAATATGTAGAGAAGAGAAGTAAAAATCTCATATTTATTTGTAATATGCATGGGAGTTATGATGTAAAATATGCAATATTGGATACTAATCACACCCCCACACTTATTCGCTTGCTCGTCCCGAGCAAAAGAAAAAGAAAATCTAGACTAACAATTTATTACACCACTTTCGCAGGTGACGCGATTGCACTGAGCATGTGCAACAAGCCGTTAAACCTCTAGGTTACCCTAGAGGAGGAGTGTTGTCTCCTGAGGGTTTTCAGCGGATTACACCCACAAAATCCATAAAGAAAGAAGACAAATGTTAGTGTTTTGAAAAATTTTGAATAAGAGACATGTTTACGAACTATTTTTGCAAAAATATAAGTGATCCTAGGTCATAAGTCCACCTATAATCATTCTTCCTTAAACTTAGTATCCATGCAAGATCTTGTCTTTAATTAAGGTAAGAATTCAAAATTGGATTGAATACTTTATCTTTCATAAAACCTAGATAGTATGCACACCGTGCTCTGTGAATATTTCTGGGATTTCAACTCCAACCATCAAGCCATTTATTTATATATATTCTTTTTTTTTTTTTCTTCCCTAGTTTTATTAGGCTTTCTAATTCACCCATGTAGCGAGCCTATAACCGATGACTCCCAGACCAGATGGTCTTAGGGCACCAGATGAGGAAACATCCCTCGGGTTTAAGGACTCGAGTGAAAGAGGCCACAAAACTAAAGGGGATTATTCTTAATCACCGTTAGGCGTGAATAATCATGCTTCTTGAGGCACAATTACCCAGCTTAATAGGTGAGATCACTGTTAGGCGTGAGTCATCATGCTTCTTGAGGCACAATTTCCCAGCTTAATAAGTGATCTTTTATTTATATATTTTTTTTCTTTTTTCTTTTTTCTCTTTTTTTTTTTTTTATATATATATATGGCATTTTTGGTCTTTGTTTCCATCCCAAGAAATGTGTAAGTGTAAAGTGCATATTATTTAAGGCAAAAAATTCCAGATAATAATATCTCACCAATTTTACTTACTTATCCTATAATCTCAAACAAGATCTATTACTTCAACTATGTTTAAGATGTCATAATTAAGGCTTTCTTAATTTCTAAGATACATCTTAATTTTCTTAAAAATAGATCAAAACTTTGTCTCTTTTTTTTCAAAAAGTTTTTATTTTTTTTTATTTTTATATTTTTATTTTTTATTTCTAAAAGAAGTATAAAAGAAAGAAAATCTAAAAACTCTAAGTTAGTAAACCCTCCCCCACACTTATTTCATGCATTGTCCTCAATGCATTATGATATATGTATGCATGAAACAAAATGGAAGGGAAGGAAAAAAATTACCTTAAGGTGGTGGTTTCGGTGGTGGTCTGATTGGTCCACGAAACATGGCCCAATCATCTTTGCTTTGGTTTTCAGGAACCCACCAAAAATAGCAAAAATATGACCCACTAAAAAGA